>BQNB010109266.1:0-22788 GCA_026074375.1 Tanacetum coccineum | reverse complement strand
TTCAGCATGTAATAGTCACAAGGTCAGGTTTTGCATGGATAATAACTTTCTCATAACCAAACCTATTCAGATGATTTCAGGGGTCATGGAAAGATTCTTGTCCCGGCTACAATAACTAACTATCACATCCTCTAATTGTAACCCTAAAAGCCTCGAATTTAAGCTCAAAATATGTTACCTCCGACTTTTTGTTCTTTATGACAGCTTTGCATTTAAATACACAGATTTTCATTTGAGCGTATCTTACTCGTTTATGTTCCGTTTTGGCTCATTCTTTTTCCATGATGTACTATACCATCTTGTCTCTAGAGGTCACCCATTACCTAACCCAGTCCCTTGGTCAAACGGGTCAGAAAACGACTTGAAAGTCAGCCCAGTTTTGACTTGTTTACACATGAAATAACAAATTTCGACGAGGGTTTTCCCATGTCAAAACTAGACGTTAGAAGCTGAAATTTGGCATAGACACTTAACTTAGGCCATATTAGAACTTAGTGTGTCTATAAATTTGACACGACAAGGTTTTGCTCATGCTGCACAATGAGGATTTCGACATTAGATGATTTACATAAATTTTGAAAAGAAAATCAAAACACAACCTAAGGTTATAGTTTTCATTCGTAGTCACTATTTAGGTTGAGGGACTGTGTCTAGAAGATAAAATCAAGCAAGAAATGTCATTGTGATAGTGAACACAGAATGTGCGCTATATCAGATACTTGTGTATTTTTCATTCAAGAAATTTGGTTTTCAAGCAACGTGTGTATGTTGGTGACATATGATGCATATAATGTGATATGAGGAGCATAAAAATAAGTATGAATAAGTATAGATAAGCTCACTTGAGAATAGATGCATTTCGTAAAGTATAACCCGAATATTATCTATGAAAACCCTAATTACACATATGAACGCAAGCTTCTAAATGGCCAAATAACCAAAACCCTAGCACTTAGTGTTCTTGTTTCCTGCTGTGTGTGGACCATAGAAATAGAAGGACTGATATACATATGTGTTTGTTAGTGGAAAATGAAAGAGTATTAGCTTTTATTTATAGGGAGAAGGGTTAAGGAACTAGCTAGTTTTCTTGGTTTAGTTACCTGGTAAAGGATTAGGTTGCTTTAGGTGTGCTTAGGGGACAAAAATGACATATTGGGGGCTTATACATGGAGAATAATAAGCTAGGTGGTTTATCCCTTTATGAGCCCTTCACGTACAATCTGTAACTCTTGAAACATCCTTTGATATGCCTTTGTTTGTAACACTAGTGGTAATTATGTGCTTATACCTTGTTAAGAATCAAAACTATAGGAAACCCTAATTGTTTAATGTGAGTCGTGGGTGAGCTAGGAAGAAACAAGAGAGGAGTTTACTTGCTTTCATGATGAGTGTGTGTGTTCTATGAATTTAAGACCTCCCTTTATTAGTAGTAGTTATTTAGAAACTACGTAGGTGATACCATGGGTTAGAAAAGTGGTAATGTGGTTTAAGGACAAGTTTGGAAGGCTTCTCCTCCTCCCTAGGGGGAGTCCATGGTTAGAGACCAAGAAAGGACCAAGGTGACATGACAATTTATGGAAACTTGTTACTTAGGTTGTACATGTTGGTCAATACTAGGTTGTAGTACATGAAATGACTTTGGTGGAGATTTAGTATATTACTCTTGTGTTGTTATCTTTGTACAACCGGATTTATAAGTAAAAGTAGTAGAATGATATAATTTTTGTGTAGTGGGTATAAAAGTGGGTATTTGTTGAAGTATAAATAGGTATAGGTGCTTCCGTGTATGCCTAAATGTATTTTATTGCGAAACGTAAACATTTTACGTAACCAATAAAAAATAAAATATAAAAAGTAATAAATTATCTTTATCAAAATAATATGACACTTGTTTGACGTAAACTTTTATTTGTTTGATGCACGTTTACGTTAAATGTTGATTTTTAGTTCACGCGATTTAACTAAACGCTGGAAGTTAAAAGTGACTGCGTAAAAGTTTAAAATAAATATTTAAATATTTATGGACGTAACAAGACGTGAAAATGCGGATTGTTACACTGACTCCTCTAGGTCAAGCTTTAATGGCTCGGACTCAATGTTTGATCCCGGAGTGTAGTCCGGTGAGGCAGCTGCCTCGAGTGGCTTAGTATCAACATCTTAAGCTGGCGCTTAGTCGGGTGATGGTGGACCCTAGGATGGCTCAGTCTCGGCATCAGAAGTTGGGGCGTAGTCGAGTATCGCGGTCGGTGAAGCAATATCTTCAATCTCTGTGTTTGACATGATGAGGCAGATGAGTTAATGCTCTTATCATTAGAGGCTAAAGAAATTGTCATGTAGGATCTACACATATTGTTGTGACAAATTTTAGTTTTTATAAGTATTTCGTTTAAATGCAAGTGTAAGGTATGTATAAGGTAATGTATACATAAGGTGATGATGCATGCAGAATGTTTATGATGTTTTATGATGCAATGGTTATATTCTGGGCCTAATGATGCAACCTAGTTCTCTATAACCTTGGCTCTAGATACCAATTTGTCACACCCCCAAAATGTTGCAACATAATGGTAACCAAAGGCGTGATGTTCATAACACAAGATATAAGAAAATAGAGAACGACCTCTATATGAGTCATTTTAAAATACACTGTTGATTCATTTAAATTAAACAAGTTTTATCACAATACAACATCAAGGTTTTTAAGATAAAGAGAGATAGTATTTTGAGTACAATCAACGATAATGTTCAAGTAGTAGAATCTAATGCAATGCGACTTATACTAGTTGACTCTTCCCTGAACTTCAATGTTAGCCATGCATGATGCTAGATTATGGACCTGAGAATACACGCTTAAAATGTCAACAATAATGTTGGTGAGTTCATATGTTTAAGTAAGTTGTAAGAGTGGACCACAAGATTTTAAGTGTCTGACTATTGTAACACATTCAATATCCCATAAAAGTTATTATGGTTGCACTAAGTTCATAATACCGAAGCCTTAACAAGAGTTTAAGTGTTTGTAATTTAATGCAAGTTGTTTCCTGACAGGTATTTATCCCAAAATACTCATAGTTCTCCAAATGATATACTTCTGTTTGATCGGTACCTCTGATTCAAGTAAGCGTTACTTACCCGGGCGGGGATGTCAATCCTAATTGATTTACTTACAACATACGTGCTTACACATATTAATTAACGGTTCATGATAGTGGGCATAAAGTAGGATAATGGGTACTTAGGCTAATCAGTAACAGTATAGGTTTCACTTGTGTCCATAGTTAAAATCAAGCAGTGTATCTCACCCTAAGTGTTTCAAAACAGTCATAAAATGAGTAAAATAGGGTCTATGAAACTCACCTCAAGCAAAGATTATACAATAGATATAGTAGAGCGAGTACGAGTATGCAAAAGTCCTAACCGCGACCTAATGCAATAATAGTGTGCTTTAGGTTTACAATGCACATGCGATAGATGCTAATGAGTTTTATAAAATGTTTTCACCTCTATATGCTTGTAGTAATATTTTATAAGGTTTTGTAAGTCAATCTATTCAAAGAAACAAGTAAAACACATTTTTAGTTACCAAAAACCCTTTACTATAGTTGTTGTCCGGAAATAAATAACAACTTAAAACGGCCATAACTCCTTCGTGTCTTATTCTTTTTTTTCTCACTTAAGGCTTGAGTTAAAAGTAAAAATGTCTAACTTCAAAATATTAAGACCTCATATAGAGAAGATAAGTTTTAGACATCCAAAATGGTTGTACAAGACACGGATTTTAAAGCATTAAATTTCCGGAAAACTTTACCTATCTTGTTTTAGTAATATCTCCTTTGTTATTTACCCTCTAAAGTCGATTTAACTCGCTGAGTTTAAGTTAATGTCTTATTTAAAAAAATTTCAAATGATCTACTATGTAAACCACTCTTAAGGAACTCGTTTTTACAACTAAAGTTCCAAACTCATATTCGTACCACTAATCTTGCAAGAATCATTCAAAAATAACAAATCATCCACTAAGTGGCCAACTCCATAAATACACCTAAGACATTATACTATTATAAAATGGAAAGAAATTTTCCCTAAGATTGTTTCAAAGTATTCATTTCATTCATTCAAGTTAACTACAAAATCTGCTCAACACTAGCTTTTGTTTTAACAAGTTTTGCATAAAATAAATACACTACAAGCATATATAAATACTAAGAAATGATGTATATGATGTATGAAATATAAAAAAGATGAGAAATAGATTTATTATAAGTATGATAAAGACTGGATGATCAAGAGATTCAAGTAACTCAAACTATCAAACTAAAACCCTAAATTTAATCATTTACCTAAATCCTTCTTGCTAAAGCCTTTAGAAAATTTATGGAAACCCTATGGTGGTGGTGTGTAAGCCATGAGCTAGGATAGGAGGGGAGGGAGAATTTTTGTTGTTGTTGTGTGTGAAAAATGGCTAGGAGGCCCTCTTTATATAGTGTTATAAGTTGGTAAGTGTGTAAGGGTATCTTCATGGAGTACAAGAGTTATAGGTTCAATTCTAGTAAGGGACAAAGTACTTATGCAAGAGAAAAATGATGCTAGCTAAAGACATGGGTGTAGGTTATAAGACAATGGGTGTAAGGGTTGGTTATAAGACAAAAGGGTGTAAGAGGTGGTTAAATAAAAAGACAAGGTGATGGTACTAGGTAGGGGTAAGGGTGGCCGGTTAGGGGAGGGTTTGATTTTCAAATTTTTGAATGCTTGGAGGGTATATATTGAATGTATCGCAAAGGTGGTGAGTGTCCATGCATGCATGAAGTTTTAATGCAAGGTTTATGTGATTTACATAAAACCCATAAAAGTAAATGCAAGTGACTTATAAAACGAGCTAATGATAGGCATAACACACTTGTTATGTGTAGACTAAACATAGTATAGAGTCGGGATATATTCAAAGTTATTTCCTGTTATACGTAGGATAACTTATCCGATTATGAATTTAAGCAAGTAAGTACATGTTCAAAGTAAAACGTTTAAG
Source organism: Tanacetum coccineum (assembly GCA_026074375.1). NCBI lineage: Eukaryota > Viridiplantae > Streptophyta > Magnoliopsida > Asterales > Asteraceae > Tanacetum > Tanacetum coccineum. The sequence goes on along the minus strand of BQNB010109266.1, from coordinate 17,762 downwards.
TTTTAGGTAAAAGAAAACCTAAAATTCTTGAGTTGTCACAACATCATAATAGTTAAATGCTATAATATCCCACTTACCTTGCTAAATTATTTATTTTAGGTTTAAAAATGCCAAGTGCCATTCAAAATGATAATAATGACACCGTTCACTACATCCTCATGCATCACCGTTCTGAAGGTCTTTCAAAGGATAAAAGAGCCATCTTTAAGCATCTTGAAAAGCGTCTCTTCTACAAAGGACGTATTATTGATCCATCCTACACTAGTGACTCTGATATCCCTCAAGTTTTCTCCGCTATCAACTTGGATTATATCTTGAACATCGACAAACAAATTTGTCCCCTATTTTTCTTGAATTCTATAAAAGTGTCCGAATCACCCAAAACCATGATCGCACAATCTCAATTGCTTTCATAATTAATAATCTAGAAATTATGATTCCTCTCACCGCTTTTGCTCAAATCCTTCGTGTTCTATGTGAAGGAGCTTGCATGTATATGGTTGATTGGTCCCTCACGGCTCTTCCAAATAGCTTGGATTCCAATCAAACCTATCATGCTCCTTTGGATTACCCCGTCATTGTCCGTGATACCATATTCACTCAAAGAGATTCACCCTCATGTTACACTCGCAAAGGTGAACTCATTGTCCGAGACCCCTTTCAAATAGAACTTCATGCAATGAAGCCTACTTTCAAGAAATGGGAAGTGATCCTTAGCGAGAATGTCATTAGCCTCACTGGTTACAAAGATCATTTAAAAGCTTATCTTGTCTACATGATTTAATGTCTCGTCAATAAAAAACCTTTAAACCTTGCTTATTACATGGTCAAGAGAATGGTTGTTCCATAAAAAATGACAAAATGGTGCTCCCATTTGGTATGCTTTTTACTCGCCTTTATAGGCATGTTTCTACCATTCAACCTTGTCCCTTAACTGATGGTTACATTCTTGCAAATCACGTCATGGTTCCCCTCACCGAGAGATGAGCAAAAAGGTTTATGGCTGACAAAAAAGGCCTCATCCACCCACCTCCTCATCTTCTTTATCACAATCCCATTATGACATTGATCTGGTTGGCAACTATTCACTCGACCCCATAATTTACCGCAACCAACTTCCTCTCATTCTCGGAGCATCGGAGAAATTTAAGCAAACCAAGGGGATGTTCAAGTGTCTTGGTCACTTCCTTTCCAACATGGGGAAGAAAAAGTTAGGAGCATAAAGCCGGTTGATTTGTTTGGTAAAACTTATGTTTGGATGTACACATTTGGTACTCGTTGTTTAAAATTACTTTCATCTTATGTTTGTGGATTTCAAATATTTACTTGTTTATGTGTAAACTTTGAATATTTGTGTTCATAATTATTTAAAAAGGCTTGTTATGTTTTTGGTATCTCGTAGGTTAGGTTAATCCCCATTTGGTTTCCATCCAGATTTAAGCATACTTCCTTTTTACCCATCCTAAGGTTATGATTTCACTTTAAGTTTTCCTATAGCTAATTTTCAAATAATAAGATTACACATTAAAAGGATTTTGGGTTGGTTTTCTTAAACCCACTGTTTGAGTTCATCATATCAGACAGCCGGATCTGTTTGCAGCAAAGGGCGGATCCCATGTAAAAGGGATCTGGTAGATTCGGGGTCACAGAAGGTTTTAAGATGAATTTTTAGCTTTTCTTCTTATTTTAAACTTATTTCAAATAGTTAAAACTCAGCATTAGGATAAATCCTTACTAGGTTTCGAGTTAATAAACATTAAGTTAGTTTAATGATTATCTTAGGGACAAATAGTTGGTTAAACCATTTAATGTTTTGCATGTCTTTTCCCTTTAAATCAAAGAGTTAAGTACATTTTTGGTCCTTGTGGTTTGGTGCGTTTTTCACTTTTGGTCCTAAATTCAAAAAAGGTTTGGTTTTGGTCCAAAAGACATAGTTTTGTTCCACTTTTAGTCCAAAAGACATAGTTTCGTTACACTTTTGGTCCAAAAGACATAGTTTCGTTCCACTTTTAGTCCAAAAATTTTAGTCTAAATTTACGGAATTAGACTAAAAGTGGAACGAAACTATGTTTTTGGACCAAAACCAAACCTTTTTTTAATTTTGGACCAAAAGTGAAAACGCACCAAACCACAAGGACCAAAAATGTACTTAAATCTAAATCAAACCATATTATGCTAGCATTTTTCATCATCTTCGTCACTTGCAAACCTAAAAACTCAATCCATAATCATCCTCAAAATGACCAAAGCTTCAAGTGCCTCTTCATCTACAAGAAATCCACCAAGAAATATCGCCCGCACAAGTGTCATAAACATATCCTCAAATGAATCCTCACCTATTAGGGATCCATCAAACAACTATATCATTACTCCTCCTACCACACCATTAGAGACACCACCACAAACACCACTTACTTCACCCGTCACAACTTCGTTATTCATTCCACCATTTTCTCTACAACCAACCATGGCTACTACTTTTGCACCTTGTGAACTTATCTTTGCCACTCCTCCTACCTCACCTCATCCATAATTGAACACTCTTTAAGAGTTACCTCCAAGATTCACCAACCACCACTTCTAACATTTGAGTCTATAGAACAACTAGCTAGACAACCACCTCTTTTACCCGATTACATTGATGTTGAACCATCCTTACCACTATCAAACCTAAATAGAAGAAACAATAGACTAAGTTCACTCTCAGAACCAAACTTAACCCGATCACAAATCATTAAAGAACTTAATGATCTTCACAATATCTCCAACACTATAGACTTGCACCTTTAAAATGCACTAAATTCATCTACAAACCACACAACTACCACAACTACTTAAATATCTCCTCTACCACCTCTTCTATCACACCTTCCACCTCTACAAACCTTTATGCCACTCGATCAATCCTTATGGATTGATGGACCTCCACCACAACCTTACCAACATGAACACATGTATGTCCATTACCATCATACCCAAACTCTCATTCATGAGGTGCGTGATGAAATGCGTTTCAGGTTTCACCATATTCTTGAACGACTTACCAACGTCACAAATTAAAAACCATAATAAGGTTTATGCAAGTACAAGTGGAATTGTTAGGTTTTTAGTTTTCCCATTGATAGTTGTAATTTGTATTTCGTATGATATGTAGAACTAAACCATGTTTTTATTTTTCTATGTATGTGGTTTTTATACCACCATTTATTGTCGTTTTATTACATAGTTCTAGTTTTATCCCTCATGTTTGTTTATGTAATGTTCTTATTTTTCATTATTTATAATTATGATGGAATTTTATCCTTTTCAAAAAGGGGTTGCTGTTTGATTCTCCAGATAGCCGAATCCCTTTTGTAAAGAAGGACGGATCTCTTTTTTACAAGGGATTTGGCGGATCTGGACAAGTAGAAACCAAAACCACATAAATATGGATTATTTTTTTGTAGGTTCTCTCAAAGAAAGGGGAGCTAACATATATGCTATTTACCATTACACTAACTATTTTCTTTGTAGCTTTTAAATCCATTTGGATTCCTCAACGCCCTCAATAAGGGGGAGCTTCCGTCAAGGGGGAGTGATTGTGTAAATATGGGCATAACCAGGCTTCGACGGGGATCAAAGAGTATGAGGGTGTATGTTGGATCGCCAAGCCGTAGATAACCCGTGACAAAACAAATGCAAACACTAAGTTAAATGAAGCGCAGGGGGTGTCCTTGCGAATCACCTCTGACATAAGAGTAAGTATGTGCTTTTGAGGTTAATTAGTATGAGTAAAATATGTAAGTAAGTATTGAGAGCATAAATAAACCTGAGTTACATGTCCATCTATTTATAGGTGATGAAAAAAGGCTAGATCATGGTACTGCACATAAGCCGGTGATCATGGGGGTGTCCCATGATTTTAGGGGATTACAAGGTTAGTGTACCACGATCTCTACCTTGGCGGGAAAACCTTGGTAGAGAGGGAGATCGTGGGTTTTGACTTGACGAAGTGTTACCTTTGCCCTAGTTTCGTCAAAGGTCACACCGCGAAGGTTGTGTGTATTCGCGTGGCGGATCATACTGGTAACCATCGCTAAGATGATTTTACACCACTAGAAACTATTCGAAGGTTTCTAGGTATAATTGGGAGTAGATCCCTTTTGAGCTCGAAGGGGAGGCCTTTAAGCTAGAGGGAAGGGTACGTCATCACGGCCCCCAGTCTAATGTGATGTAAAGATCTATAGACGCATTGCTTTTGACTACAAAATAAAATAGTATCCAAGCCCTAAATCAAAGACCGATAGATGCGCGTGCTGTACGCATTTAATGCTAATCCCACTCGGTCAATGTGATTGTAAAATCACACCCTATCTAGTATTTGAAATCAGGGTGACTTATCACCCCTACACGTGTACGATTGTAACAAGAGTTTACTATCTATAAGTACTCAGGTAAAAAACCCCACCTTCTTTTACAGTCTTTATCATTTTTGCCCATACTCTCTGCATTGCTCGAGCACTCAAAAAGGTAAGATCGTTATTCTTCTCCTCTTTATTATGAGTGCGAAAAACATTATTCATACACAAATGTGCGTTCTCCCAAAGGAAGAACTCTCCGAGTTCCTTTCTATTTACCCCATTCCATCTGACTATAAAGTAATGCTTCCTAAATGTAACAAACCATATTTGACGCCTCGGATGGACATGTTGGTTTGTATACTCACTGTTTTAGCCTTACAAACCTTAGGTTGCCTCTCCCTAAGTTCTTTTATGATGTTCTTCAGTACTTTCATGTTCATTTGTCTAAACTCAACCAGTTTGGCTGTGCCAAACTTACTACCTTTGCTATGATGTGCAAAGCGTATGGTTGTAAGCCACCAGTGGAGCTTTTTAGGGGTTTTTTCACCTTTTTTTCTTGGTGGTCAGTGGTTGACCTTTGCTAAAAGACCTGAAAAATAGATTCCCAATCTTTTACCCAAGGTCTTCACTCGAATTGAGGGTTAGAAAGGCCAATTCTTCTTTGTTCAAGACTCTATTATACATGTCGATTGTCCAGAGCTTTTGTCTAAAGATAATAGGTGGGAGTGTGGGACATAAAATCTTTCAAGACAAACTTCCTCCCATGATCTATGAAAATCCCTTCTTTAAGCGGTTTGGTAGATCTCCTATCAACGTTTGGACTTTCCCAAATCCCATTATTTTTCTAGCTGGTCTCAAACCTTCCTGGAAACATGGCCAATAGAGGCCTGCTATCTTCGTTGGCGGAAAGGGTATTTATCATTATGATACTTTTATATATTTCTTCCTCTCTACTGGTATATAATTTATGTCTTTCTTTTGTAGAAATGGCTTTTAGAAATTTTATGTTCGTTGAAAACAATAAGGATTTATTATTCCTTCGCAAGGAGCAATCGCCTGACTTTGGTACTAGTTCTCCTTCTATTTCTATCAATAATGAGCCACCTCTTGTGATAGTTTAACCTGTGGATGGGGCAAATTTGGAACAACTAGTTGAGAACATTGCTCACTCGGGGGTTCTCCTACTCATTAAGAGAATCTGGTGATACATGTTGGTAGTGTTGCGGCAAGGATATAGGATAGGAAGTGTAGGACAAGAGGGTCTTCGAAGCCTCCTGTCAAGCGCAAGCTAGTTCAAGGTGGTTCTTCTTCCCGAGCTACCCGTCAAAAGACTTCTCCTTCTAAATCTAACTCACCCTTCCTTACTATTTTTAATAATGAAGAAGGTAAGTGTTAATATCATGTGTTTCTATTGTCTTCTTTTTTACAATTCATTGACATTTTCTGTATCTTCGCAGGTCTCCCAGATGTTATTAAGCTACATGATGCGAATGCTTTCCATATAAAGATAAAAAACATCACCCCTCCATCCTAAAAGGTGCATTTTAACAATCAGTTAGATGCTAAACTTCTTAACCTTTATGACTGCTGCTATGCCAGACAAGAAGTTGTTGATAATGTTGTCAATTGTAGAGCTCGTGAGTTATTGAATGTTGTTGAGCAGATGAAGGGAGAGTGTGATGTGTTGAAGGAGAGGGAGAAGGCCAGAGACAAAGAGTGTGAAGACTTGAAAGCCAAGTGCGAAGCTGCGATGGCGGATTTTGACAATAATCCAACTATTAATGTTCTTCGTGAAAAGATTTTCTCTTTGTCTGGTGAGGTAAACGGATGCTGCTAGAGAGTAAAAAGTAGGTTGGCTATCAGGTAAGCCTTTCGGCTTTAAATTCGAAGGTTGCTTCCCTAGAGGCCGAGAAGGCTAAGTTGGAAGCTACCGAAGCCTCGCTTCGCGAAGAGGTTGAAAGTGTTAGACGTGATAGGGCAGAGGTTGTTTTGAAGGTGGTGCCCTATGTGGCTATGAAGCTGGTGCAGAGTGATAAGATAGGTAGGCTCGTTGCGGAGCTTGTATCTTCTGACATCTTCTATGGGAGATGCCATGCTTTTTAGGAAGTTGCGAGCATGAAGGAACCTTTTGATTTGACAAAGGTAAAAGGTTATAGGCCTTCATATAAGAAGGAACATTTAAGCCGGTAATGACCTTGCGACTTCTACATTTCCATTCTTATCTGAAGTTGTAGCCGATCTCTTTGCACCCGTCGAAGCTCTACTTTCCAAGAAGAACATACTTTGCAACGTCCAGCTCCAACAAGGACCCATGTTCCAGCACCCTTAGCTCCTTCCCAAAATGCCACCCCATCTTCTGCTCTAGTATCTCAGCCATTGTCTCTTCCTCCAACAACTTGAAGGTCACTATGTTGGTCATAATTTGGTTCCAAAGTAGCATGTACCATGTTAAACAATTTTGTTATGTGTTCCTTAGGCTTCGGCCTTTTAAACAATTTTATGTTTCTTTCTTGATGGTTTATGTAGGCCATCGCTTGAACAATTAGTCAATATTTCCCATTCTGGGTTTGTTAATCATATGGGGTCGTAGTCCCCAAGTTTTGCTATCACTTGTTTGCTTGTATCTTTATTTCTCTTTGTTTTATTTGTAGGAAAGATTGCGAGGGACCATAGTTTGACCCCTTATGTATCTCTAACTATCATGTGGATAGTGTTTTTATGCTTTAATAAGCTAAGGCTCATGTGTGGCCTTATTATATTTATGAATTGTACACCAAGGTTTGCAAGCAGTCCTTCGCTTGTAACAAAGGGTTGCGACCTGCTTCGTTTTAGCCCACAAGGTTTTGAACGAAGACCTTTGGGAAGTTAACATGAATTTAATGGATGTTAAATAAGAGTAAGGCTCATGTGTGGCCTTGCGACATACTTTAAAACGTTGAAACTTTTAAATACTTGGTAACTCAAATCTTTTGTTGTAAATAACGACATAAAAGATTTGGAGGGAATGCATTACTATCATTAGATGTGTAGAAAGATTTACATCATTTTGATTATGAACACTTAGTTTTCTACACTTAGTTACTATCCCTTTGATAGAAAAAGTAGTCGAAACAATGACTTGAAAAAACTATGAGTTATAAGCTTCATATGTGAAATTTACGGAGACTTGATCCCTTCACTGTATCGATAAGCGAATGGTCAGAGGCATCTATTATCTTGTAGAGTTCCCCTTCGTATAATCCGCTTATGATGTGAGGTCCTTTCCATACTTGTGTTTGTTTGTCTTCATTGTTGTTTGATAAGAGTACGAAATCTCCTATGTTAAATGTGGAACACCTATTTCTTGTATTGTGGTATCTTCAAAGTTTGTTTTGGTAGTGGGCCTCTTCGATTAAGGCTACATCTCTTTCTTTGTTCTCCCTTCTTGTAGCCCCTTCTTGCGTTACGGGTTTTTCCTTCTCGTAGGTAAGATTCGTAACTTTTAGAATTATAGCCTCTGACCCATAAGCTAAGGTGAATGAAGTTTCTTTCTGGATATTTCTTGGAAAAGTCCTATGTACCCAAAGGATTTGGGGTAAGTCATCTACCCATCTTTGTTTGTTTTGAACTAGTTGCTTTTTAATGTAGTTTATTATTTCTACATGCTCCGTGACAGGGGAGAAAGATTGGGTGATTTTTAGTCCTTGACAAATGTCTGCGAATATACCATCTGTAAACTGGTTGTTGTCCTTCGAGGTAATTATTTGAGGTACTCCGAACCTGTATATGACATGGTCCCATACAAATTTTTCTGCCTGTCTTCTATTTGTTGTGGTTAGAGGTTTTGCTTCTACCCACTTAGTGGAGTGTTCAACGACTATAGCTAAGAACTTTAAGTTCCCCAGAGCTGTTGGTAGAGGTCCTACAATATTGATTTCCCAATGACTTAACGGCCATGTACTTTTGACTATTGTTGCATCATTGTTCGGTGTTATTGTCGTTGTAGAGTATGCTTGTCTTTGTCGCGTCCTTATACATTGATGGCTAATAGTAGCCTTGTTTTGTAACCTTAACTACCATAAAACGAGGCTCTATGTTAAATCTGCAAGAACCTTCGTGTATTTCTTCAATAATTCTTTTAGCCTATGTAGGGCCTATGCACCAAATCCATGGCGTTAGGAAATATTTTTTGTACATGTTTCCTTTGATCAGCATGTATTGCGGGGCTTTAATTCTGACTTTTCTGGCTTCTTTCAAATCCTTTGGTAGTAGGCCCCTTATCAAGTACTTGTAAATAGGAGTCATCTAACTTTCTTTTGTCTCAGTTGCGATTGTTGATACCTCTTTGTTGTTTATTGATCTTTTTTCTAAGACTTTCACCAATACTTCCTTGGTGAGATGTTTGAAGGTCATGAAAGCTAACTTTCTTAGTGCATCGGCTTTCTTGTTCTGGTTTCTGTGAATGTGCTCCATTGAATAAGTATCAAAACCCTTCAAGATTTCCTTCATCTTTTCTAAATATTGCCTTATCGCAGGCTGTCTGGCCTTGAAGAATCCATTTACTTGATTGACTATTAGCTAGCAGTCTACGAAGATAACCAGTTTTTTGATTTCCATCTCTTGTGCTATTCGCAGGCATGCTAGTAATGCTTCATACTCTGCTTTGTTTTTTGTAGTCTCAAATTTGAACCGTATAGCGTATGTGTATTCTTTTCCTTTAGGGTTGATCATCATTAATCCGGTGCCTGAGCCGTCAGAGGTTGAGGCTCTGTCAGTATATAGCTTCCACATTCTTTCTAACTTTACGGCTTCTGTTTTAGTTCCTGATTTGCTGATCTCCGTCTTATTATCCTCTGCAGGGGGTGTTTCGACAAGAAAATCAATTGGTATCTTATTTTTGACAGATTCACGTCCTTTGAACTCGGTGTCATGTTCCCATAGCTCGATGGCCCATTTGGCTATTCATCCTATTTTTTCAGGATTTACGAGAGTTTGCTTGATGGGTTTGTAGGTCAATAATCGGATGGGGTGAGCTTAGAAATACCTTTGAAGCCTTCTTGTAGTGTGAACAAGGCCTAATATGAGCTTTTTTAATCCTGGATAGTTAAGTTCTGCCCCTTGCAATACCCTACTCACGAAGTAAATAGGGACTTGTCTTTTTTCTTTTTCCGCGAGTAGAACATCGCTTATACTTTCCTGCGAGAGACATTACTAACACTTCGCCTTTGATTGGGGCTATAAGTGTTGGTAGGATTTCCATGAATTCCTTCATTTTTTAGAAGGCTTCCTTGGCATTCGATGTCCACCGTATTGTCTTCTTGTCTGTGCAGCTTTAGAGTGCTTTAAAAAATAGAAGTGACTTCTCAACACCCTTTGATAGAAATTGGCTTAATGCCGCTAGTTTCCCGTTGAGGCTTTGTACATCTTTAAGTGTTCTCAGTGGTTCTAAATCGGTGACTGCCTTGAATTTTAAGGAATTAGCTCTGATTCCTTGGTTAGTGATTAAATGTCCTAGGAACGGGCCTTCTTCGATGCCGAAAGAACACTTTTTCAGGTTGAGCTTCATATTAATGGATCAGAGCCGGTCAAAGATATCCTGAATATCCTTTAGGATGCTTTCCTTAGAAGTACTTTTGATTACCATTTTATCCACATAAGCTTCAAGGTTTCGCCTAATTTGATCACTAAATACCTTATCGACTAGTCTTTGGTAGGCTGCTCCTGCATTCTTTAGACCGAAAGGCATCTTCCGATAAAAAAAATACTCCCTTCCTAGTGAAGAAATCTATTTTGTCTTCATCTCCTTTGGACATTTGTATTTGGTGATATCCTTTGTAAGCGTCCAGGAAATATTTAAGTAGGAATCCTGAGAGGGATTCCACCTTCTAGTCAATCTCCAGTAATGGGTAACAGTCTTTGGGGCAGGCTTTGTTTATGTCTATGAAATCCACGCACATCCTTTGATGATGTGTCATTTTATACACTTTTTCGTGGTCGTTTAACCCCCTAAATCATGTATATATGCCCAAAATAGGTAGTTAATTGTTCCTTTTCAGGTATTCAGCATTTGGAAGGCATTTAGAGGAAATACACGTAACTTGGGCACATTTGGAGAAAAAACGGACAAGACTACGAACCTACACAAACATCTCTCAAGAATTTCTACTCATAAGTTGGAGACGGCGTCACAGATTGCACGTGACGCCGTCACAACCCATCTCAAGACGGCATCACAAGATCTCCAGACAGCGTCAGAACGTACGACCCAACCTATTATCTAGAATATTCTATTCATGACGGCGTCACGATTAAAACGCGACGCCGTCACAATGATTTTCCTATATATACAAATCAGTTTTTAGGGTTTTGTGTGTGTAACTTTAGAGTAAAAGAAAGGGGCGTACCCTAGTTCGTTTAGCAGCTGTTAGGGATGATTTTAGGGCATCAAAACCCTATTGTACTTCCTTCAATTCATGTTTTAATCAAGTAAGACTATCTTAATCATTCAATATGTCTTGTTGTGTAATTCTTATATGTTCTTACTTTATCTTTAACATGCTTGGCTAAACCTTCTATTGTGTTTATTTACGATTGTATGAAATCTAGGATATAGATCTTAGTGGTGTTGCTTCTTGTGATGAATATGCATGTTAGGTCTTAGAAAACCAGCTTTTGTCTGTATCATTGTTGATATGTCTAGGAAAACATGATTATGTAGAAAGGATACCATCGGGTAACAGTCTTCATACTGTCTTGCCCCTTATATGGTTGATCCACTCTTAATATATTTCAAATGCATTTAGTATTCTCTTAGGGGGCTTGTAATAGTTTTTATACTACCTTACTTGTGCGTTTCCTTAACTAGATACTAAATAGACGGCGGGTTCGTGTAATTCGTTCATGACTTAGGAAATAATTACATAGATCATCACAAGTGTGACAAAGCAACAACACTAGGAGAAGTAGTCTAGGAAGTAATACATGATTAAATAAACACAATATTTTATTGTATTGTTATCACCAGTGTTAGAAACACAATTTCACAGTCTAACAAGTGAAGCTCAGTCTTGAAGAAAATTGGCGTTTCATAGCTCAATAGTTAGTTAATTAATTGTAATGTTTTAATGATGTAAACTGGCCAAAATACAAAAAGCCCAGATAAAGCCCTCAAAGGCCTCCTAGGCTGATCCTCTTTAGAGTATAAATACTTTATGTTTTTCTCATTCTTAGGTTATATAGTCAGTATTATTGTTAGGGTTTCTAGCCACCAAAAAGTTTTCTTTCAATCATCAATAAAGTCTTTATTTTCCTGCATCTTGATTCAACACATAATTGTTAAGGGTTGTATGAATGATCATGGAACCTACAATTAGTATCAAGAACCTTTACGATTGATGAATTGTTTTGATTTGTGTTTTAATTTTTTTTGGGGATTCGGCAATTAAAAATAATGGGGATTCGAAAAATTTTTCTTGTTTGATTGCGTATTTGTTTTGATTCTTGATTCATAGATGGTTTATGTTTAATCTAATATCATTCAAACCATCTCGTTAGCAATCAACGATCTCGTGATTTTTATTGTTCATCTTTTTTTTATTCGAAATTTTTTTTGTTTGTTTGTTTTGATTCTTGATTCATAGATGGTATGTGATTAATCCTATAATCATCATATCCATCTCGTTAGCAATCAAAGACTTGGTGATTTTTTTTGGTTCGCAGATTATAAAAAAAATATATATACGAGTTTTGATCAAAGTTTTGAGGGTTGGATCGCATTATTGGTACTTGTTCGTTCTAATCATAAACCTTTGTTGCGAGTTCTTGACGGATTACAGGTTCTCCGTGGTGATTTTTGCAAGAAAAAGAGTGTTCGGATTTGTTTCTCAATATTGCACAACACAAAGACGCACCGATCTAGTTTTTTTTCAAAGAGCCGAACGAGTTGTTTGTGAGCAAGAACCGAACTAGTGTAATACTAGTGTGCACCGATCAAGACAACCGAATTAGCCAAACCCTTAGACAACCGATCGAGTCAAACCCTTAATAACCGAACGGGTCAATTTCTCACTTGAGCCGAACGAGTGCATTCTCTTGGAACCGAACGAGTGAATTCTATTGGAACCGAACGAGTCTAAACTCCATAACCGAATCAGTGGAATTCAAGGTTGGACCGAACGAGTAAAATCCTATATAACCGAACCAGTGGAATTCAAGGTAAACCGATCGAGTGGGATTCTTGCTGGACCGAACGAGTTTTAACCTTGGTCAACCGAACAAGCCAACAGCTTCTTCAACCGATTGAGTAATACCCTCTTGAACCGAACGAGTGGAACACCTTGAGAACCGAACGAGCTCATACACTTCAAGGACCGAACGAGCACAACATTTCTTTCTCAACCGAACAAGAGGATCGAACAAGACAACCGAACAAGCAATCCCTCTTGAATCGAACTAGTGAACCCTTGAAGACCGAACTTGACCACACCTCAAGGACCGAACCACTACAACCTTATATGAACCGAACTAGTTAATCACTTCACAAACCGAACTAGTTAAGAGTTTAATTGTCACCGAACCAAATAATCAAACAACAACAAAAACATAAACACAAATCAAACAAATCAACAATCACTTGCGATCCGTTCATTCATACTTAAATTAAAATGGCATCCAATGAAGAAACAAATGCAGCAGGTACCGATACTCGTCCACCTATGTTGGTTGAGAGTGACTACGATTCTTGGAAAATTCGTATTCATAGGTACATTCGAGGAAAACCTCTTGGCAAACTTATCTGGAACTCCATTCAAAATGGACCTTCACCACACCCTATGGTTACTGATGCTCCAACTGAAGGTCAGACAGGAGTGAACATGCCAAGAATGAAACTTGATTCAGAGTTTACACCTGAAGAAACCAACCGTGAGAATGCTGATACACAGGCTGAAATCATTCTCAGTCAAGGTCTCCCACGTCATATTTTCAACATCCTGAATCAGACAAACACTGCTAAAGAGATTTGGGATAATGTGGAGATGCTTATGCAAGGTTCAGGCAGGACTTTACAGCAAAGGAAGGAAGACCTATTTGATGAGTTCGAACGATTTCGTGCCATAGGAAACGAACCAATTCATGACTATTTTGTACGTTTCCACAAGCTGGTGAATGATATAAAGATTACACAGCTTGGAAATTCCCACTCATCAGCTGAACACCAAGTTTGTCAACAACCTTCCGTCCTTACTGGGTAAATATATGACCTAATGTGAACAAACAAGGACATTTCCAACAACGAACAATGAACACATTTATCCCCACCTGAAAAGCCTATGAGCCTCGGAGTGGGGGCTCGGGCACAAAGACTCTCAAGAAACAAGAGCAGTCTTCAAGTATCATTGATCCATTGGCTTATATGGCTCAAGCAACACCAACCACATCTCTTCCACCACCCTCTACCTCACAACCACAACCAGCTGTTTTGTCTCCAAATGACGCAATGATGGCCACTATGACACAGATAGCAAATCTTTTAAGTGGTTTCCAGAAGCAGTTTCCTCCTACCAATAACCAGCTCAGGTCATCCTCCAACTTGAGGACACATGCTACGGTGCATGACAGCCAAATTGTTACTGAAACCGTTCAGAGAAGAGCTCCAGGGAATGTTGGAAACACAGGATCGAGAGGCAATCAAAGTTATGGTAATGTGACTACTGCTACAGGGAAGAAGGTGATATGTTATAACTGCTGAGGGGAAGGGCATGTTGTAAGGCAGTGCAAAGAACCAAAGAGAGCGAAGGATTCTCAGTACTTTAAAGATAAGATGCTGCTCATAGAAGCAAAGGAAAAGGGAGTTACTCTTGATGCTGAAGCTGAAGCAATTACCCTCGCGCAATGTGGAATGTACTCTCCCTATGATCAACCCTCTGGCAATGGCTACAACAAACATCTTCGAATGTCAACCATGAGGAATGCTTTTTGATTCAAGACGTAGGATGAAGGCCCCAATCTGCAGTTTTTTTTTTTTTTTTCTGCTTTCAAGGCCATTATGTCATCCACCATGGCAACAATCACATGTGAATTAGGTAAACACCCCAATGCATTGCAAATAAATGATAGTGTGAATTATCAGCTGTTCTCATGAGATGCACCACGAAGAACAATCAGACTCTGATGTGAGTCAAAAAAAGAGCTTGAATGTCATTACGACCCCGTAACATCAGCTTGAACTTGAACGCAGAGCCACCGTTGCATCCAACTGAGTATTACTGGGTCATCTTCTAATATCTCTATGGTTACCATACTGATGAAATGCGAGATACACTAGATGAAAAAACGCAGGTAAATCAAGATCTCATCTTTGAAAATCAGAATTTAACACTGACTTTCAAAATGTAAGCTAGAAATTGTTCGTCTAGATACCCAACAGGTTAAACTTGACCTAGAACGGCCAAGTAGACATGAAACAAAATCCTGTGACTCAGCGTAACGAAAGAAACGCTGAACTTGAGCAAGAGAAAGTGATGCTAAAAACACACCTAAAAAGTAAAGGATTAATTCAATTGTATTTTGAAATCTAAAAATCCAAAAGTTGCAACTGACAAAAAGGAAACTTGAGGATAAATAACCTCGATTAAATAGCGTATGTTTAAAAGTGCAAACAAAGTTGCAACTGATCTTTTACCAAAAGTTCAATGCCAACTCATACTTTCCAAATGCTTTCAAAAAACCAAAAATTCACACAGGACTTGCACAAGGATATTCTAGGTCGCAGTAACCCACGATATGGGAAAAAGGCTCCCGTTATAAATGCTAGTAATGCGTGGGATACTGATGAAACATTAGCCAATGCTAAAGTCAGTATGGCTAAAATGAAAGGAAAACCAGGGCACGTTAGACCCGAAAGTGGCTTCTATGAGAAGCTAAATGCCCTCAAGTTCGTTCCTCAGCAGGAACTGTCCCGAGAACAGGTGTATTGGCTTCCTACCAACGAAATTGCTAGTCAAGCTAGTACCCCAGCCACACCTGTTACTCCTTATGTGCCTAAAAGTCCGCCTCCTAGTCAAGTTCTTGCTACCCTTCACAACATTAAGGCTGTTTTTCCCCAATTTGATGCGATCATAAAAGAAAGAACAACAGTCAAACCTCTATATGTGTCACTCCCGTGTTATGAATACGCAAAAGAGTTTGCTTTGCAACAAGTTGTACCTTTTCTTGATTATTTCAAGAAACACGTACAAACTGCTGATGACACAATTGTCAAGGAAGTAGCAGAATTTAAGGAGATTCACTATGCGTTAGAGGATGAATATGAACGTTGTGTGCTTGAAAATAAAAACCTGATAATAGAGAAGAAAAATCTTTTAATCAAAAATGACAGCTTAATTGCTGAATGTTTAGAAAGAGATATTTGCTCTATTGTGCTTTATTCTGATGTTGCTGTTACCCCTAGTTCGAATTGCCTTTGCGAAGAACTTAGATCTAATTGCGATAGGGAACACTCCAAAGTCGTAGAACTTGAAGCTGAGATTTTAAAGAAGCAACAAATGCTGAATGAATCTAAAAAACGTTGTGCCTTTATTGAAAAGAATCACGTTAATTTACAAGTTAAATTTCAAAAATATAAAGAATGTCTTCAAAACCAGAGGGTTTGTGATAATTCTAACTCAACTGCATCTAATGCAATTTTTGAAATTAACAAGTTAAAGAATCAGCTTCAAGGGAAAGACGACACCATCAGAAACTTGCAAACTCAGATCAACATCACGAGAATGTTGAATGTAGGATCCACTGTAGGTAGCTTCGATAAGCATGCCTTAGAAACTGAGATAACTCAGTTGAAAGATGCGCTCACTTCAGTTAGAATTCAAATTGATGGGTATAAGGCAGAGAATGTGAATCTGAAACGACGTTATGAAGAACTGTCGAAATCTAATGCTTACTCACGTTCTACATTCACCGCAAAGATTAATGCCTTAACTGCTGAGAATGCCAAACTGAAAACTGAGCTGAGTGGCAAAAAGAGTAGTGGATCTACAGCCTCTGAGAAACCCAAAGTACTTGCTTCAGGGATGTATACCAACAGTTCAAAGTACGTTCCACCTCCAAAAAGAGCCAACTGGGTAAAACCAACCCCGTTGCCTAAGAAAAAGCAAGTTACTTTTCAGGAACCCCCCAGGACTTCAAATAGACCCACACAGAAACCACCAGTGCAACAAAACAAGAAGCCTAATGTTCCTGTGAATCTGTCTACAAGAACCAAACCTGCCACTGAATCTCGCAAACCTATGCCAAAGAGCCACACTCGGAACCATCGTATCTTGCCCAGTAAAAGTGTGAACGCGAGGAGAGCAGCAGATCACAATAGGAAGTTGAATGTTGTTGATCATAATCAGTTTGTGATTCGTTCTTTGAAGTCTGTGAATACCAAAACCCCCCAGGCCAAACATAGTGTGAATCATACTAAGAAGGTTTGGAAAGCAACCAGAAATCATAATGTGAACACTACTAAGACAGCTTGGAGACCAACTGGAAAGGTTGTTGGTAGTGTTAAGCCTCAGTGGAAACCCACTGGACGACATTTTGCGTTGTATGATAACTGTCCTTTAACTAGGATAATGGAACCCATTGTTGAGCCTTTAGAACTTACCCCGAGCGTTAGTTCTAGTTCCAAAGTTACTATGATCTCTAGGTTCACTGATTGCAAACTTAGTGATCGAAAGGCTGGTTCCAAGGGGATATCTGGTATTTTTGAATGCTAAAGCATTGTATCCTTTGTATATTTGTGTATATTTAAGAAAAAAAACAAAAAAAATAGAAAACATAATTTTTTTTAGATAAATGGCTTGTAGTTATTTCAGACTGTAACCCGGTCCTAACCCTTAGGAAAGTATGTCACCAAAAAGACAGTTGTTCCTATTACCAGGTGATTTAGCTCTCCTGGGCATGGATTACTTTATATCCGTATGTTAGCCTCAATTTATTTAGTCGAACAAGGAAGTTCGGTCACTCTACGATGGAGCTTCGGTCTTTAATTAGTTAATGTTGTAATAGGATAATATCAGGAATCGAGCTCGATAGATAATCTAATATTGTATATGTTTTGGGTTTAATCCCAAGCAAAACCCGAGCCCGGGTCCTAGTTAAATACCCCGCGCGTCATTTAATGCGACGGGGTATATAAACTCTTTTCTATTTAGAAAAGAGTTAGTTGTTTAAAATATATCTTTTTCCTTTTCTATTTTCTCTCAATCATCTCTCTCTCTCTCTTCTTTCTCTCTCTAGAACAACTCACCTCTCTTTCTCATTTCTAGTTCGATTTTGTGATCGATTGTATGTTATGAAGTGGTAACGGGATCCAACAATTGTCATGGAGATACACACGTTATCTATTGACATCTCACTCCGAGATTGTTGATATTGAATAGGTGGCAATATGCTCCAGCC
>BQNB010109265.1:1734-22788 GCA_026074375.1 Tanacetum coccineum | reverse complement strand
CAGTTGTTTGGGTCAATGACTCACTATGAGAAGAGCAGGGGCTAAAAATTAACTTCATATTGAATTAGATATTCTAGACCTGGAAGGGTTGATGTAAAGAGCGGTGTCTCATTACCAAGAGCTAACATAATCATGTAAATGGTTTCCGTAATTTTCCTTGTGTTGCATCCAAACACATAACACGTAAGCCATATAAAAAAAAATTACTACAAAAACGCAGTCATTTTGACTGTGGGCCGTTTGCTAGGCTCCCTCATTTTGGGTCAGCCCGATTTTAGTGTTTTTTTTAATTTGTATGCACAAAGTAGGAGTTAAAAAAAAATATTACAAAAGTTCCGATTTATTCAGATAAAAAAAATACCCGCGGAAATATCTTCGATACATAATAACTTTAAAATAACCGATATGGTCACAAATGTACAACCCATTATATTAAAAAAAAACCATATAGCAAAAAAAAAAAACTTTAAACATGAGGCCCAACACATAAACCATATAAAAAATTTTTATTACTAATATACACATTTGTCGACAAACTAGCCTAAAATCCGCATAAAATGTGGCCCAAAGTAATAATAATAATAAAAAAACTAACCCAAAATTAGCCTGAAATCTGGCCCAAAGTAAAAAAAAATATACAAAACGGTCCCTCAACTTTTAACTATTTATGATTTTCTTACACAAAAAATCCCGTAAAAAAATTAACAAAAAAAACACGTCAAGTTTTTATTGTTCACAACTTTTTTACATTCATCGGCCCAAATAAAAAGATATCGAACCGTCCCAAAAAAAGAAAATATTCGGGAAAAAATTAACCCGTCCCAACGCAAAAAAAAATTTCCCGAATCATACAAAAAAAGGAAATATCCGGGAAAAAATTAGCAAAAAAAAACCCAAAAATAGCCTAAAATCTGGCCCAAAGTAAAAAAAAATACAAAACGGACCCTCACCTTTTAACTATTTACGATTTTCTTACACAAAAATTCCCGTAAAAAATTTTACAAAACCGTCCCAAAAAAAGAAAATATTCGGGAAAATATTAGCCCGTCCCAACGCAATTTTTTTTCCCCGAATCATACAAAAAAAGAAAATATTAAAAATTAGCCCCGCATAACGCATCGCCAAAAAAAAACCCCCCGAAACGTAAAAAAAATTATTCGGGAAAAAATTAGCCCCGCCGCAACGCGCGGGTTTATTTGCTTGTTAATTTCATTTGATGTTATGAATGCCATGTAGTTGAACCCTTTAAATATTAAAAATTAGCCCCGCCATAACGCATCGCCCAAAAAAACCCCCCGAAACGAAAAAAAAAATATTATTCGGGAAAAAATTAGCCCCGCCGCAACGCGCGGGTTCTTTTGCTTGTTAAGCTCTGTTTTGGGTACAAACCGGATGATACCCTGTTTGCTTTATGGATTTATTTTTTTAAAACAAGCATGTCTTCGGCCCGCGTGTTGCGGCGGGCGTTTGTTTTTTTTTAAGAGTATTTCGCTATGTTTTTAATTTCGGTCCCCCGGAGCTATTTTGGGCTCGGGTTATATTTTTTTAGAATCAGATTAGTATTTTGCGCCATTTGATTAGTACGTATTAGGGCCTCAAGTAATAAAGTTATTATGAGAAAAAAAGTCATTAAAAAAGTTGAGGGTTATCGTTTTGTAAAAAAAAATTATTTAAATTAAACATCACAACATTTTTTATAAAATCGCGTGTGTTTTATTTCGGCTAATTTAACCTCTGAGGATAAATTTTTTTTAAATCAAATTAGCATTTTGGGCCTTATTGTTTTCGTACTTGGGCCTCAGAAATAAAGTTTATTATATAGAAAAAAAGACGATAAAATTAGTTGAGGGTACGTTTTGTAAAAAAAAAATTTTTTTATTAATTTAAAATTTAAACTTCAATATTTTTTATAAAATCGTACGTTTGTCAGAAGCATTGCAATATTGGGATCGTTTTGTTCGCAATTCGAAGATTTTTCCGCATGTATTTTTTTATCTGAATGAATCGGTAGATATGTGTTATATATTTGATAAATAAACTTTAATATATTAAAAAGTCGTAAATAATTAAAAAGTTGAGGGTCCGTTTTGTAAAGCTTTTTTTTTTCTATTTTGGTAGAATTTTTTTTTATTTTTTGACCTTGGGCTGGATTTTTTTGGGCTGGAGTTTGGCCTAGAATATTTACTTGTAAGGAGAATTTTGAGTATATATATAATTGTCAAGTGATACAGTTTTTTTGCTTTATTCTACAGTAGACATGGCGCAAAACGGAGTATGGTTACTTTACCTCAATGGGATCTTGTTGAATGTTTTCTTTTGTAGAATTATTGTTGATTTATTAAAGGTTAGTTACATGTATGTTGGGCTTTTTACTGTTTAAGGAGATTTCACAAGGAAAGATGGTTTTTAAATCTTATTAGCCCATAGGGCGGATTTACCTAAACTGAAGATGATCTAAAGATGAAAGGATCCATCGATCCGTGGTGGTGCCAAATTTGGTCAAAGATCATTTTCCCACTATTTAGGATATGGTGTTGAAATTAGGTTATTATGAGAAGCTTACATAAGTTATAAGGGTTCTTGGTATGAGTTTTCAAGAAATGACATCCAAGACTTGCTTATCAAGTTGAGTACTTATTGAGGTTTCCCGATGGGGAAATTCTTAATTTTGTCAAATCCTACTTAGAGTGATTGTGAAGTTTAGCATGTATATTTGCCATAGCTAATAACACTAACATTTGAACAAACTTTAGTCTCATGTGAACATTTTTCATTGCAAGTGTGAATTGCAATTCGATGACTAATCTTGTTGTCCTACAATCGACTTCGTGATTTTATATAATAACCGAGGATGGTGATAAACATGTAGAACACGGAATAATATCTATGGTTATTTGATTGATATTTTGTGATTCTACATATAATCCTTGTCTCGATTTCATGTTCATATTCTAATTTTGTTAAATCAGACATCTTAAGTAATATGCAAATACATGAGCAGATGATATGTGTAATGTTGTATACTCAGATATCATCTTCATGATTCGAATCCTCTTACGATCACATAGATTGTAAAGATGAGAGCATCGTAATGGTACGATTCGCGAGAATACTGATCCATGCCTTAGTTTGAGTCTTTCTCTAGCAAACTCGTGTATGCCGTAAGAGTCGGGGGGGTGTTAAGGTGTTGCTTTCACTTGGTTCCGTCGCGCTTGATCTTAGAAAAGTTCGCAAATCATGAGCATATACATGTGAGAACATATGGTAATCAGTTTGACTAGCAACGCAGATAGGCATATTATGATCGAATGTGTCTGATAGAGTCTGAGACGTATTGTTTCTGTCATCAAAACGCTCTCTTGAACTTTTCCCAATATTATTGTTGACGACAAAGTAACATACCGCTCCCCCGTGGCAGTGTTTTGTCCGCCATAAATCACCCCCCTCCCAACATCATTATTGTAAACATTTACTTACAAGCTAGTTTAATTATTCCTAGTCCTAACCTTTGATGGTTAAAGGGTTCACATTTGGTGAAGAAGAAATATTATGCTTATTTGGTAGAGTAAGAGAAAATTTAAATGAGAAGAGAGTTTGAGTTTGAGTTTTGAGTTTTGAGTTTTGCTTTTAAATTGTTTGAGCAAAGTTACATATGTTGTGCATTTGCTCATGTTTGGATTTTCGGACATGACGACTTTACCAAGTGCATTGCACGGTAAATTACTTGAATATTTTGGATAAAACATTCAAGTCGTCAATCCTACTTCATTGGGTATTTTATGCATATATTTGCCAAATATTTGGAACACAACTATTCGACAAGTAGACTCAATATGACATCATTTACACAAGTATGAGTTATGATCCGATGCATATTCTTATCGTCTTGGAAAAGGATGTCGTTATTTTCATATCAATCGAGTGTGATTGAGTATGTAGGTTTAAGATAATATCTCTTGTTACATTTTGATATAATCTCAAAGCTAGACAAATAAGAATCCGATTTCTTGTCCATACTCGAAAACTTGTCAATTAGATTCAATAATAATGTCAATCATAATTTGAATAATGAATCAATATATATTTGAAATCTTTCTTGACCCTCATGAACACTCTTTTAAAAGAAAACAAATAAAGATTTTCATAGTGTGTTCCATTAATCCTGAGACTAGTTGTATCGTGAGGTTGATGAATAATGACAAGTTAATTTCTTACTTCAAGATTGTCATATATTTTGCTTGTGTGAAAAAATATTTGTTGTTATACCTAGTATGAATAGTTTTTGACATCTTGTGAGTAAATGAATAATTTTCCTAACCATTTTTTTATACAACACACATCTTTAGTAAAATGCTATATGTTTATAGAAAGAATATAATTATGTGTGTGTGTTAGAACAATCAAGCACAAGCAAAGTTTAAAAATACATTTTCTTTTACTTAAATACTAATGTATTAATTCAATCTTTTCCTTTGTTTAACCAACCCAAGGTCAAACAAGGCAAGATGATGAAAAGATTTAGACATCTTGTTGGAAGAGAGTTAACGTATTGGAAAAATTTTGGTGACGAGTTTTAACGTGTGATCTTATGACAATATTTTCCAACATACTTGACATACTATTGAACTCTAATTCCTAAGTAGGTCACTATACTCAAAATGATTTGCACGATGTTTATGTAACATTTGTAAATATAGTTATTTATGCCTACATGCAATGTACAAACACTTTCATAACTTAACGCAAGAGATCTAGTGTCACACCCCCAAACGGGGCCTAGACGGAATGCGTGTCCGGGGGCGTGACGTCATAATACACATCACACAAGATTAAGGGAACGGCCACTAATGGACGTTTTGAAAATCATAACTCGTTGTATTTATTAAAAATATATAAGTCTTACAAGATTTGAAATAAAATTTAAAACGTTGCGAAAGCTTAATTAAGTTTTCAAAAGACAACGAGTATGAATGATAATAAAGTCTTGAAAGATGATATCATATTGCACGTAGACTCCACATAGAACATAAGAGAAGTCCAAAGCTAAGCACCTGAAAAACATGTTTAAAACGTCAACATAAAGTTGGTGAATTCATAGGTTTAAGTAAAGCATTTGCGAGAATCAAAAACGTTTAGTGAATACTGCTTCACTCATAGTATTATGAAAAGTATTTGGTAACTGATATCGTTCAATAAAAGTAGTGTGAATCTCAACATTTCCGAGTGTGTATGTGACTATTGTAACACATACAATATCACAAGAAAAATATTTACGATATTACCCTAAGCTCATGACACCGAAGCCTTAACAAGTTGTGTAAATCTTAGTCTTTTAGATTCGTCTCAAATTGATGTTTTGCCAAAACACCCAAGTACTACCTCAAATGAAATGCACTCACTGGCCAATGTACTCATCCAGAATTCCGGGTGGGGGTGTCAACCCCAATAGATCTATTAACAGCATTCGTGCTTACACGAAGTAATTAACGGTTCATGATAGTGTGTACTACGTGGAAATAGGGAAACTTAGGTAATATGTAAAAGTTTAAGGTACTTGCATTCATAGTAAAAGCAACCAACGTATTCGTAAAGAGCTTAAAGTACTTGTATTCATAGTAAAAGCAACCAACGTATAAAGAGCTTAAAGTACTTGTATTCATAGTAAAACAAGTGTGAAATCAATCATGTAAACGAGTTTTGTGAACGAGCAAATAAATAAGTTTGAAATCATTAGAGTAAACAAGTTTGTAAACGAGCATGTTCTCACCCCAAAAGTTATAAGGTTAATAGAAAACAAGTAAAACGCAGGGCTATGAACTCACCTTAAGCAAACGATGAGATATTAAATCAACAAAGAGGATAAAGTTAACCGAACGACTCTAACCGCGACCTAATTATAAGACGCGCTTTAGAACGAGAAATAAATAACGAAATGTTGCATAAGATGCTTATAAAAGAGATAGACATCCATATGTGTTTGTGCTTTAGTTTATTTAACAAAAACGTATCTTTACGAACTCATTAGGTTTATATAAACGTTACGTCATTCTTATGAAAAGTTGCCATTTTCGGAAAGTTACTATTTTAGGAAACTTTCTATTTTCGGAAAGCTCCACGTTTCGGGATGTTAATACCATACCCTATATTTGTCAAGTCCATAATTCTATAAACGCACTAACGAAACCTAAACGCATACTTTTCATTTCTATTTCGCTAATTCCTACTAACGTACTATATTTAGTAACATTCAACGGTATCGCTTTATCATTCTTAGAAAACTCTTAACCCTTCGTAATAAGATCAAATCACTACATTAATATTTTCTAAGGCTTTCGAAACCTAAGCGGACCTAACCCGCTTGAAAACATTTTAATATATAAACTTATATGTCCAAAAATAACTTGACGAAAACTAGGTCTATCTCACTCATACAACATTTTTAACACAACTTTCACGACTTTGGAAGGGAAACGTCATTTTAGGCCATGTTTGTGTTTTACACTTTTGCCGAAACGGTCTCGAAAGGTGTCAAAATTGTCATTTTCATTCCTGATCTGATCGTATTAAAATCATTTTGCCGAAAAATGTTTCAAGTTTCATTTGAGCGTAACTCGGTTGTTTTATGTCCGATTTTAGTGTTCGATATATGAAAAACTATCTATTCAAAACAAGCTCTCCAAAAACTACCTTCTTGACTAATGAAAACATTTTTAAGTCGCCCAAAACCCTAAAGCAAATTCGGATCAGCAACCTTTTTTTTCGTAAACGCTTCCAAAAATCCATCCAAACTTCACAATAGTGCTTATACTAACCTAATCTCCGTTCACGACTAATCCAACAACAAATCCACAATTAATAACATCCTAATCCCATCTCCATCATTGTTGCAACATACAATTCCACTCATCCTTTCCTTAATCAAAAATTATTATAAAAGAAAGCATAAAACTTCATTATTTCATATATTCATTTCTTTTTGAAAATTTAACACAAACACAATAGGATTTAAACCAAGGGCATAAGAAAATAAAGAAATCAAAAGGAGGTTCAAGAAAGAGCTTACAAATGATGAAGAAATAAGATTGAACACTAGATCTATAACATACACCAAGATCTTGCAAAACCCCCAAATTTATTTGAAACCCTAATTTCTTAAATCTTGATTAAACATTGAAATTGAGTGGAACCACTCTTGGAAATACCTTATAATTCCCTAAATACTAGTCTTGAACCCTTGGATTTGTAGAAAAATGAAAGACAATCAAACCCTAAAGGGGTGTATGCTTGCCGTGGGCTAAGGAGGTAAAGGAAAGAGAAGAAGTTGTTTTTCTTAGTTGCTAGGTGTAAAATGAAACCCTAAGGATGAGAAAGTGCAAGTATTTATACGGTAAGAGCTAGGTTTTAAGGTTGGTTCATGTTGACAAGTCAACACACACTAACAAGTGTGTGTGTGTGAGTGGTTCGGTCAAACAAGAGCAAAAGAGAGCCAAGTTGTAACATTTCTCATTTTCAGGTTATTTTCAACTTTAATAAATTCCATTATTTATTTTTAGAGTTTTATGCGTTCGCTTAATTATAAGTATGGTTGAATTTATAATCTCTTAATATGAAAGGATTAGGCCACGCCTCTTTCATTTAAAATAATAAATTGTAAATCACCACAAACCATAAGTTTATCATTTTTTTCCATACATAAATTTGGATGCTTCCTTTATGTAAATAAGGAATTATAAATGAGTGGTCTTAATGGTATCCAATATGACACGAGTATGAACTCAAACCCAAAAATCACCGAAATCCGTTAAAAAGGTCTAGAAACACAATCGTGTCTTACGACTCAGCAAAAATCTCAAGGCCTAACTTAGAACTACCTTATCTCATTCTTAAGCTATTACTTTTGCCGTTACAAATCCTTACAATCATGAACTGTTTGTGGAGCTAACAGACTGGCTACACTCTTAAGCTAATGGATTTGATTCATCACGAAATAACGACGAATACCATAATCCGCCGCTATCGCAAAGCTCTCCCGAGAGCTCCTCCTATTTGTTTGAACTTTATTCTGGGTGAGTATTGTTCTCGAAATGTCCTCAACGCTCTGCATTCTCATCACCAATTGTTATAGTTTATTAGTCGTTATGGTGCTGTTTAGGGTCCTGAGCGGTCCCCCCCAAACTTGTACAACTTTATCCAATAGTGTAATGCAACCCCACTAAAATCAGGATAAACATCGGAACGAGCGACCATCTAGTCAAATATTCATTTATACATCCTAGTACCGCCTACGTAAATGAATAACTTACATCCCATTACCTCGACCGAATATTAAATCATTCGAACATATACAGATATAAGAAACTAGAACTCGCGTCCTAAACATTTAAAACATTAATACAAACAAACTCACGGCGACAAGAGTACACTTTTTCTTGATTTATTTTCACTATATTGAGAGACTCTCTTAAAGCGATTATATCAAGTCAAAAAACCAGTAATGATAAATTTTTTATTAGATACCAATTCTGATGGATAAAAAATACTCTGGTCAAAGCCATAGCAAAAAATTTGTAAATTGAGAAGGTGTCGGACCTCTAATTTGCTGACTAAAGTTATCAACGCATGTCAAAAAAACTGGTTGTAAATCTGAAATCTTTTCTGATCACACAATAGGTTAACAAGAAACAAGATCCGGACGGGATTCCTTTAAGGGGTAGGTACTGTAACAACTGGCAATTTTTGAAATTTTAAATGACTATTTTACCCATTGACTTTTCGAGTCCGACTTGACTTTTTTGAACTTTTGATCTTTTATTGTCACATAAAAACGATTACCGCGTAACCGGTAATTTTTCGGAACATATTTAAATAATAAATCATATTTATTATTACATATCTCTCATGTGCAAATTTATTTTTAACTTATTTGACTTTGAAAACAGAGAAAATATATGTTAATACCGAAGTATTGACTTATCAAAAACGACCCCAAATCACGTTTTCACAACTCTGACACTAAAGGCAATTTGATGACAAACGACATCCAGACGAACTTTTTAAGTGTTTGCCCTAAGACCCGAAACGAGCCGAAAATGACTGAAATACCCTCGCAAAATTTTGAATACAGCACACAACGCGTACCGGCACAAGAATAATTAAATTTATATTTAATTAGCCATAATTATTTAATAAAAATGTTTTAATAAAATTTTGATCATTTTAATTCAAGAAACGTGTCTTAAAACGCGAATTTTAAATTAAAGTTTTTAATAACGGACAAAGCGTGGCCCGTATAACCCGATAGCTATACAAATAAATAATAACCAATTTTAAATAAAAGTTATAAAACATTGTTATAAATAAACTATTCATGAAAATACTCAATTATATAGTAAAAAAGATTTGGAAATCAATGACGCAAGATTATCCGGGTTTTAAATCATACCATTAAGTACCCCGAACCGAGTCTCGAATCATTATTTTAATAAAACTACGCAAAACATTTTACAAAACTAGCCCTCATCAATGCAACACATGCCACTTGTTTGAAAACTTCAAATATAAAGTACATTTTCCATCTCATTTCTCTCAAAACTTATCACACAACAAAAACCTAAACAACTCTCCACACCCCTCGTTCACACTCAAAATCCGGCGCCGAATTCCGGCCAACCGCCGCCGAAAAACTTTTCCGGCGAGTACTTTCGGCGACCTCCGCCGATACCACATGCAACCACCATCAACCTCCGCCACCATAAACACCTCGTTGCCACACCACCACGCGCCACCACCACCGTCCCTGTCACCACAGCCGACAACCATGCCACCACCAGATCTATCACCGCAACACCATCACCATCACCGACGCCACCGTCATCTCCATCATCATCGCCTCCACGAGGGTACCTCCATGGCTTGTAGCTTCACAGCCAGTGCCCTCTCCGAGCGGCAGCCCTTCGCCATCGGTCATCACATCGTTGTGATTTATTTGGTCTAGCGTGCTGGGCACGATTAGGGTTTTGTGGTTCATTTGGTACAATCGGCTAATAAAACTATATAAAAGTTTTTATAAAATATAAAAATGGATTAACGGTGGATTAGTTGGTTAAATAAATTGATTACTTGTTATTATCTTGTGTTTTATAAGTATTTAGGTGCGTATGGCGTAAGTTAAACTGCCCAAAATAAGGCGTTTGTATACCGTTTTAACAGCCTATTTGGAGGATTGGTGCGTTTGGTTTTATTGTATAAGCTGCCCAAAAAACTGGCTGTTGGGACGACAGCTTTAAGTGTGGCTGTTTTGGTTCAGCCATTAGGGGTGTTTTTGCAATGGGTTTAACAGCCCATATAGAGTGTGTTTGATTTTGTTGATCTTTGGTAATTATTTAGTTTAGTTAGATATATATTAAAACGTGGACATTTTGCAACATGGATTTGATTTAGTGGGAAAACTTTGAGTTTTGGTAAAAAAAAGGTAACGTTGAATAAACGAATAAGTCATGCCGAATTTTCTACAAAATTCTATACTTGTTATTTATTGGCTACAGTATATATTATCTTTGAAACCGGTAAAAAGGATTAAGTTATAGTTTAAAGAGATTTTAGTTATAATTATACAATAACCCGACAACGAACGAAATACTAATTTATAAAATATAATTTTATAAATTCCCGATTAGAAAATAAAGTCATAACTTTTGTAAAAACTTTAAAAACCTCGTTTACCTAATTCGTAACTTTTAAAA
This sequence comes from Tanacetum coccineum, assembly GCA_026074375.1. NCBI lineage: Eukaryota > Viridiplantae > Streptophyta > Magnoliopsida > Asterales > Asteraceae > Tanacetum > Tanacetum coccineum. The sequence goes on along the minus strand of BQNB010109265.1, from coordinate 12,046 downwards.
CATCGTTACTTTAAGCACAACGTTTTTAATTTATATAGAAGTGGATTTCCGAAATGTTCGAAACTATTTTATATTAATAATTAACATATCGCTTCTTATATACTTCAAACAATTCTTTTAAATGTTTGTCTTTATTATATAATTCAACATATGAATTATATAATTATTCATTTTTTTTCTCTTAACCATTTAATTATTACGGGAAAAAATTTACAACTGGGTTTGCTTTTCGATTTATTTTATTTAACCAACCACCAAACTATTACAACTTGAAATCTAAATCTTTTATTAACGTGTCACGTTAATGTAATCATTGATCATCTTAAGTTAGTGGATATTTAGCCGATTAGCTGAAACTTTTTAGTCGAGCCGTTTCGTCTTCCGTTTGTGTTGTGCATATTAGATTGCCTATCGTCAATCTCTGTACTCACATCCTAATGTGACTTTTATAGCCTCATGTTTTACTTGACTTTACATATATTTTTTAGAGTGAGAACATGCTTGTTATGCGAAATGCTCTTTTTACATGGTTGATTACAAATTGGTTTACACACCTCATTTACATAGCTCGCTATGAGATTACTTACATGACTTCATTTTCTATTAGGCGTCACATATAACATACTTTAACTTTGAAATGATACTAGACGATTAGCTTAAGCGATTGATACGTTCACACAACACACTAACTGCGCCCAACCGGGTGATCTTGCGGAACGCGCGACGACTGTCCGCTAGCGCGGTACAAATTCCATTACACTGCCTCAGTGGTGTATCTTTGGAGGGACACCTCAAGGGGTATCATATTCATGTACTGCCCGGTTTTCTTAAGGAGACATGTGCTATGGGTACATATGGTTTTCATTACTATTGCCCCCAGGGTTCTTGGAGGGGACACCTACGATGGGTAAATTACATAGTGCATTCAAGTTTCAAAATAGAGAGTAATCGTAATCACTCAGTTGGGCAATACATACTTTGAAACATTCATGATGGTTTTTACAATTCTAATCATGCATACTTTGAATAACTGCGGTCCAACTTTCGTACGTACAATTTTGGCAGCTAATATAAGGAATTATTTTGAAAAGTCATGAGCATACTTTACAATCTTTTGATTTCAACGTTTATACTAACAAAATCTTTATACTCACCAATTTTATGTTTCACAGACTTAAAGCATTTTTATTCTCATGTAATTGTATGCTTGCTTACTGATAATGACATTAGATGTCTAAATTGACAAGATTTTTAATCATGAATTTCACTTACATACAAATGATCAAATCTCGTTGTAAGCTTTTCATTGTGATGCAATTATGGGAAAAATGAGTAATAGCGATTTTCAAGAAAATCAACGAGATTACTCTTTCAAACGACACATTTTAGATTCTTCTCGTTGACCTTGCGACTATGTTATAATGTAAGTAACGCCGCCCAGACTTATTTCCGCTACGAGACCCATTTGGGGTGATACAATATACAAGTAATCAAGATGATCACTTCAGTAGAGACATAATAGAACGTCCAAATTATATATATTCAATAAGCGTTATCAGTTGCTTTTATATATCTATTTTGTTAACTATCTCTCTCCAACCTTTGTATCACACTTATAATCAGTAATTTGCTATTGTAGGTTCCGTATACACATGTCGTGTAAAAAATGAAAGAAAAACACAAAGATTTAAAGCTTCACAAACGAAGAAAGAACTCAAGTTATAAGATCTCCCGACACATTGTCCACTTAGATTTTGGCCGTAATTGAGCATTACGCAACTCCGGATTGAACAAGCATTCAATGGCGGCCACGCGACAGGAAAGAATTCCTACAAATTGTTTATTGTCCAAAAGCTGAAAATCGACGCCAAAAACCCACGCATTTGGAGCAAATAAGTAACGAACGCACTTCAGCAACAATAATGATCTTAACCAACATACACAAAGTGTGGCGCACAAATAAAAAAGTGTGGCGCACTTCACGTCTGAACAGCTCAAAATCATTAAATAAGATCTCATGAACGGATCACTTACCTTTCCCCTTGGTCCCCAAGTGTTGTTAGCCTATAAATAGAACCCATTTGTGCCAGGGAAACATACACAATTATAAATCTATCAAATATCTTCATTTAAGAGGAGGAGGAGAACTAGGTGAGGATCCTAGGATCCAATGATCCAAACACCCCTTCTCAACACCATGTTACCACCACTCTCCACCGCGATCCACCACTGAATCACTACGATTTCCAGACCTCAAACACCATAGTTCCATAACCCAAATGAATTATACCATGAGGATCAGATGATTCATACCAAATCTCTAATTCTTTCACTATATTAAACTCGTTACCAAACACACCATTTGGTGACGTGTTCTTGATTTCCAGAGGGTTCATGATAGATTCTCGGGGCATCTCATGCTGGTTTAGGATTTTGGTTATTTGTTGGAACAATTGGTTATTGGTTTTGTAACGATGTAGTGTTCTTCGTTTGTTTTGGTGATATGTGAAACATGAATATAATTTGAATGATTTTCCATGACTTATGAATATATATGTTTATGAATTCGATGTTATCTTTACTTGGATCCTTGTTTATCCTTTGATTGATTGTTGCAACTATTATAGGTCGATATAGTTAGTTGTAATGGTTGATTTTGAGTCGCGAATCAATATCATACTTGTGAGAATTATGTGGTAAACTGATAAACAACCCAAGTAGAGTTATGTTTAAAACCTTTCCTTATGTTGACCGACCGGGTTGGTCCACACACTTCATCAATTCTCTGCTATTTGATATGAAACCAAATCTTAATGCACTCTCAGTGAATGATGTAGTAATAGGTCGATCACAGGATTCTATGTTATCATTGGTAATCTTGCTATGATCTCATACCACGAGGTACACCCCGTCATATATGACTTGTATGCTTTGTTTATATAAAATCTTGCTCTATCTATATCTACTATGTTATGTGGATCATGCCTTGTTCCTTGCTTGCTTTATACACCTTTTTTGGCTATTTGATCTGTGACAATCATTCAGCTCTGTTACTTGATAAACAATCTGTGAATTGCTTACAAATTCACTCCGAGTTTAGGGAAGACGACCTGGACTTACTAATACTTATATCTTAACATACGAAGGTATACTTGCCTGAATGTGTGTTTTTAGTCAAAATGGTATTTCTAGTTATTATAAATTTAAAGCTTGTAAAAACACACATCAAGTTTTTGGAGTCGTTGGCGGGGATTTGTTTAGTTTTTCTCATATTGTTTGCTAGTCTTGTTCATGTTTCGTGTGTTCCTGTGTTTGAATCCTTTGAAATCTCTTAAAATCATCTTCTGTTGCTGCAAGTGCACCACACTTCTCATGAAGTGCGCTGTACTTCCCCTATTCTTATTTAATATTTTGCAGATAAAACCTGCAAGAGGCGCCTGGATTCATACCAAAATCGTCGTATCTGCCATGTGATCTTTTCACTCGTACTGATTAAAGTTCAGTTGTCCAACTAAACCCCCAAATAGTTATCTTCAGGTATGAGATCATTTAAAATTCTATTTTGTATGATTATGCGCCTTCTAAATTTGTGAATATTTAGTTTGTCATTCAAAATAAAAAAACCAAAAAAGATTTTAATTTTGCTTCATTTTGATTTTGGCATGTTCTTGTTCATATAATAAAACCATGCTTTATGTTTGTTAGTTTCTTGGTGATTTGATTAGATTCACTCCACTTATTGTCAATTCTTACACAACCACAACATAAAGAATAAAATTTGAAAATTTGCATAAAGTACGCCGCCATTAGTCTTTGTGCGCCGCATCATTCTGGGTCTAACAAAAATATATGTTTTGATATACACGCATTCCATATCGTATAGATTGTTTTAAAAACCGCTACTCTAGTATTCCACATATTCTAGTGTGACTTGCTTTTGTTTGGATTCTGTTATGTGTGTTTGTTTGCGTGTTTATGTAATACGTTAAAAACTATAAAAATCTAAAAAAGTTTTCTTATTTTCTTTTTTATTGTGTGCTTGTGTGTCTGTGTTTCTTTGTCAGTGTTTGTGTTATGTGTTGATATATGCATTGTAAACTAATAAAGTAAAAAAATGAAATAATGTTTTCTATCGTAATAAAACCGCCGCACAAACATTGTCGTGCAGCGCACTTTTCAAATTTTTACGGCGTTAGTATTTTTTTTGAATATTGTCACAAAACATTAATTAGAAGCAAGCAATTAGAAGCGATGTACGCCGCCCTTTCGATTTTAAGTGCGACCACGTTATCTACTGGTGCCAAAAAAACAAAATAAAATAAATAAAAATAATTTTGTAATCTCTGTTTTTTACATTATAGTAATTTATTATGTGTTTGATTTGTGCTAAAATTTCTATCACAACACCCCAAAAAACTATATAGTGTATTTTAATCTTTACAATGGTGACAAATTATTTTTTATATAAGCATCTTGTGTAACGCTTAAATACATAATAATGTGCTTTAGATTATGTTTTGTCAAAATTAATATAAGAATTGAGTTTCAAATGCAAGAGATTTCAGTTACAAGTGTTCTAAAAACAAGAAACCACCGAACCTGGTGAATTTTCGTCAAGTGGCACTAAATTTAAATCTCAAAAAAAAGAAAAAAATTGATAAAAGTTTATTATTATAAAGCTAAGGGTATTTTGGTAATGTTACATTCCTTTTATTTAGCTTCATATGCATAGTCCCTGCAATAAACCGTCACCCATTTTCTCACAAAAAATGCTACATCCATAAAAAATTTACAAACAAACTTACACAAAATGACTTGTCACCAATTAAATCATCTTATTTATTTCTCTCTCTTCCTTTTAATTTTCCATCATCCTATCAATGTATGCCAAATCCTTTTGTGAAACCTTTGTGGATGTAGCATGCCTCTTTTCTCACTCTCATAAACATCTGGTCATGTCTCTCTCCCTCTCTCATTTCAACCTAAAAGCCTTAATATAAACATGTAGCCGTCACCCCAAAAGAAAGCCTCTCCAGGCATCGGGTACGGGCCTCGTCCCTCCACTCTTCTTTTCTGCAAATACGAACCATCTCGACTATCGTCTCTGTTCATATATAATTTTCACTTCCGCCAAGGTGACTGCAAACAGATTACAAGTGTGATGTCATTATAGTTTTTTAAAGACAAGCTATGCGAGTTCGGTGAGACTTACTATGTATATAAAAGTATGTTTTATAAAATGATACATATATCTAAGAAAATGCTGGTATGGACATATCATAATCCGTTAAAGAAATACAAATAAAAACCACTACGCGATCATCGAAAAAAGATAAAAAGGTATAAAAAACACATCATTAGCGATTTCTACTTGTTTCGTACCACGACAATGCTATCATGTACTTTACATCGCTCGAAATGTTTTAAGGTTCATTAAGGTCATTGTGGAGACGTTTTGGGTTGTGTTTTAGCGTGTTGTAGAGGGAGTCAACAATACGCGTGTTTCTCAACAGGAAGCGCTGTTTAAAGCGAAAGTTGGATGGTTATAGGTTTTTATCAATGATCGAGGGTCATGGTTCAGCATGGGTTAAGGGTCGTGATTTTGGTGTCGATGGTCATGGTATAACGTGTTAGAGGGTCATGGTTTGTTCTGTTCTAGGGTCCTATGGTTTCAATTCAAATGGTCTCTATAAGGGAGGTGGTGGTTTTGGTGTCGAGGATCATGGTTTTGATGTTCTAGGGCCGTGGTTTAGTGGGTGTTAAAGGTGGTGGTTTGGTGTCGACAATCATGGTGGCTTTGTTGATCGAATCTTTTGGTGCACCGGATCTGCGTCATGGTATCTGTGTCATGATCATGGGTAAAATATATATCTAGATATGTATCAGGTTAGATGTTGTATTATATGTTGTATCAGAAGATGAATTGTTGCGGTTCTTTTGAAAGTTTGTTGTGGTTGAAGCTTTTGTGGTTCTTTTGGAAACTTAAATGAAGCATCGAGGTTTCAGATGTGGCGGGTGTAAAAGGTTGTTACGGTCGTTGTGAAGGTGGATGTTTGGTTAGGGTCAAGAAGTAAAATAACGTTTAACATCTCGTAAATGTTACTGATGTATCTCGTAATGTATTAGTGTATCTCAGCATTTTATCGTCATTTTATTTATATATCAATATATCTCGTCATTTTAATGCATCAATGTATCCCGTTATTTTAATGTATCAATGTATCATGTTATTTTTATATAATAAAAGTTTATCGTCAATTTCTAAAAGCTTCCGTCCATGGTATCAATGTGTCCGTCCATTGTAATATATAATACAAAATTTTATCGACATGTATAAAATTTTTTCTCGTACATATCAATGTATCTCTCATTTTCATGTATCACTCAGTCGACCCAGTTATTTTCAACTTGTAATTTAACTATTATGTTTATTTTTTATATCTAATCAACCTTTTTTATCGTCACAAATTATAAAACTTTCGTACATGTGCGTCAATGTCGATCGGTCCATAAGTATAAATAAAAAAAATTTTATCAATATAAAAATTTTATCTCGTAACGTATCAATTTATCAATGTATCTCGACATTCAAAATGTATCAATGTATCCCGATATTTTAGTGTATCCAACGTATCAAGTTTATTTTTATATAATAAAAATTTGTCGTTCAATTTATAAAGCTCATTCCGTCATGTTCAATGTGTCGGCATATGTATATAAAATAAAAAAAATTTTAGTCATGTATAAAAATTTTATCGCGTAACTAATCAATGTAATCGATGTAACACTTTCTTCAGTTGAATGCATCAATTGGGGTTAAAATCATGTTTTTTAATTCATATGTAAGATAATTTTTAAATGTCATTTTTATAGAAAAATTCCTCATATATTAACGGATCGTCAAATTATATATTATCAAATTTTAAAAAAAAATTCTACTAGTGATGTATTTTAAAAAATGGTAGTTATGTTATGTAGAAAAAATCTGGCACATAATTAAAATTTTTGGTACAATCGCAATCCCCAAAGTTGTAGCTACTCTTCTTAATTTTTTTATGATGTGAATTAAATTTGAATGGCTTGAATTACGGGATAAATGCAACTGTTATGACTAAAGTCTGAGCACCAAATCAAAACGCTATTTTATTTACTAAAATGTGCTACATATCTCACACATTCATGTATTTCTAGTTTTTATTACCCTCAGAACACCCAATCGTTAAATGTTATTCCCATCTAGTACAAAATAATAGATCCAATGGTTCTAGTTGGTTCTTATTTTAAAAATTTTAAGTTTGTTCTCACAATAACCGTCCTCTATATATATATATATATATATATATATATATATATATATATATATTATGAAAAAATATTTTGAACTTTGTGGTGTGCTTTGTTGGAAACCCTCACGAGACAATAACTCCGTCCACATCGGACACAAAGGTGGTTTTAAAGCTTTTTCATACGCTAAATGCAAATAGTTTTCCTACGAAAGTAGCTTTAGATTTTAACGGTTTTTGAGTAGTTTTGTCTATCGATTTGACTGATTGAATAAATATATATCGTGAAAGCTTGGATGGTGGTGATAGCTTATCGCTTGGGAATGATATATTCGGAGTATATTATATGTAGTTGAATTCACATGCATGGCATTTTGTTTTGCGTCGTATCTTTCAATAGAATTCAACCGAGGACGTAAAATCCCCAGTAAAGTCTCGTCTCTTATATTTATTTTTCCCAGCTTGCCTCCTTTAAGTTATTTTTTTGATTTCGCACAATTGACATCTTAAGAGCAGTGTATGTGGGGTGGGGGGGAATAAATCTCCTGGAACAAAGCATACAAGACTCATTATTATTATTAACTTTTGTTTTCGCCCTCGGTAATCTAAAAATCTTAATTTATTTTTAAATCTTTTGCCACTTAGGTTAATATATTAGAATAAAACGTTGTAAAAAAACATTATAATAATCACTAAAATTTTGAAATCAAGATGTGAACCTGACACTGCGAACAAACGCAAATCTGACTCGGATCGATGACATTACCGCGGCATTTATACCCAATCACCCAAAACAAAACTATAGGCTTTAGATCTAAAGGAATTCTCATAGTATCCATCTGAATACCTAAGACTTCATTTTCGCCTTTAGCTTTTCCTCGAGTTTAAGGTTTGAATCAATGCAAGTTCTTATCCGTCCGTTACGGCTGTGTATAGTAATTTTGTCGCCTTTTCTGGAGCATTTGGTATCGGTTTGGGAAAATTGTATTATGTGCCGGAATCTACTTGATCTAGAACTAGTGCCAGACAATCATACAGACCCAGTGGATCACGTTCACGTGATATAGGTATTTATAAGTGATAAAGATGCAAACTTAGGATTTAAACCAAATGGCCATTTCATTTCATATTATTTATTCTTTTAGCTAATTACACTGAGTAGCTAACCACCCATAAATAAAACAATTATGTAGCACTCATCTTTACTGCTAGATACCTCTAGTTTAAACCTGCTGAGCCATTCTATTCATTTTTCTCATCCACTATATATATATATATTCTCTCATCAATATAATATATATATATTTATATATTACTATAATACATTAATATATCTATCTTATCATATATATAATATATATATAAATATAGAATAATAATAATTACCTAGCCTTAACCCTTTGTCGAATATCTAATGGTTTGGGGTTGCTAGTTTCTCGGTATGATTGGTTGATTTTTACTTATAGTTTGCTCGCGCTTTGCTATAAGTGTTGTGTCATTTAACGGACATGATACTGCAGACCTCGCGTGTTTTTGTCATTTATTTGTGTGTAGCTTATAGTTGAAGTCGCTCTGGAAAAATGTTAGTTTTAACGTGAAAAAAAAAGAGAAAAAAAAAATTGTTAAAAAAAAGAGAAAATAAAAGTGCGCGCAATAAGAAAAGCTACGAGATTCTTCGCGTTGTGGCATTTGCAAAATGAAAAAAAGTGATAAAAATTATAAAAAAAAGAGAGTGAAATATGAATAAAGGTTGAGATGTTCGATAACCTCACGGGTTTGTGGATTGTCGTAACTAGCAACATGGGTTTCTTGGACTTGTCGACATGTATATTATAAAACCATTTCCAGTATATATTTCCCATGCCTTATCCACACCCTTGTAATCTCTTAGCCTAACGTTAAAACACAAATAAAAGTCCTCTTTTGATATTATACCTGGTGCTTACGCTATGTCAGTGCAGTTTTGTTTCTTGTACAAGCCTATGGTATGAAATGAATCATGTCTGAGCAATTGAGGGTGATTTCCCTTTTACCCTCTATTACAACATATACGAGTGTTTGAGTGAATTATACTTTTCCTTATTCGTTAGGTGCTTAGCCATGTTATTACAGCTTGAAGATCATTGGGTATTCTCAAACATCTCTGCTTTCACATATTAAAAATCCAAAAATATTTTTCATAATTCTATGTTTGTTTTGTAAAGCTTATTATTTTTTCTTATTTTGCTTGAGGGCAAGCAAACCCTTAAGTATGGGGGCTGCTTGCGCCTTTTGCACTTATTTGTTAAAAAAACCAAAAATATTTTCAAAAATTTCACACCCAATAATTTTTTTGAATCAAAAATATAAAAATATAAAATTGGTTAATTATAAATTGGTTAATTATAAGAACTTTTGGTATAGAATAGAGTATATTTGCTATTGTAGGTTCTAGGGATGTGTCGTGGAAGAAAACGGAAGAAAACACGAAGAAATAAAGTTTAAACGGAGAAAAGACTCAAGTGGAATGCTTCCCGACACCTATTCACTGTTTTGATCATAACTCGGTCATACGAACTCCGTTTTAGTTGGTTCAAATGGCCACGCGAGCAGAATTCAATTATCTACAATAAAAAAAATGCCAACTACTGAAAATGACCAAAAGTACGTCGCACTTGCATAAAGTGCGGCGTACTTTTTCACCAGAACTAAAAAGTCCTTTATTACCCAAGGTGCGTCGGTTTTACTCAAAGTGCAGCGGTTTTACCCAAAGCGCAGCGCACTTTTGAGGCGGTGGAGATAATTAAAGGCAATTAAATAAAGTGTGCATTAACTCCCTTTGTGCGGCACACAAATAAGTTTGTGTGGCGCACTTTAACCCCCAAACAACCTATAAATACCCTCCCTGGCTCCCTCATTTCATATATCTCTCATAGAATCTTATATCTTACACACACACATTCATTAGAGCATTTAGAGAGGAGGAATGAGTGGTGAGGATCCTTAGATCTAATGATCCAAACACCCCTTTAATCCGCCACTCACCACCA
>BQNB010109264.1:2901-22788 GCA_026074375.1 Tanacetum coccineum | reverse complement strand
ATTCATATAATGCTCTTCAAGCTAAGTATGATGAATTGCAATCTGAATTTGGTGACCAAGAAGCTGCCTTAGTTGCTCATAAGTTAGCTGTTAAGAAACTTGAATCTCAACTTAAAGCCTCCCACAAACAGCAATCTTCCTTAAATGAAAAATTAAATTTTCAAGCTAATCAAATTTTTGAAAAAGATGAAAAGCTGAAAAAGTATAGAAGAATAGGAATGAAAGCTGTCAAAGATAAAGATGCTTTACAAAAAATTGTTGATTCTTGGTTTGCATCTTCTAAAAATCTTTGGAAGCTTATTGATTGTGGGATGAGCTCAACTGTTAAGATAGGTTTAGGATATGGCATCAAATCAAATGCTGAGGTCCTAGGATATGAGGAAGAGATAAGTAGAGGTATTTTTGCTTTTAGGGAAACAGATGCAGGAAATTATCAAATCCCACTATACAGCAGATTCAAACAGGTAGAGTACAAAGGTGTCCCTCATCCTCTTAGTGGTGATTATACCCCTAGGGAGCAGGAGGACATAGATGATTCTCTGTATGAGTATGGCAAACATGGACCTCAACCTAAATCTCCTAGTCCTAAAGTGTCTAATGCAAGTTCCATTGTTTTCTCCATCTGTCCATCTAATGACAGTGATGGGGAGCTTGGAACTATGTCTAATGCAAATTCCATTGTTTACTCAACTTGTCAATCCAATGACAGTGATGGGGAACAAGGAACTGTATCTGACCATTCAGTCAATGATGACCCTATCTCTATACCTTCTAGTGAGCAGGTTTCCACTTCCATCCAAAAGACTCCACCACAAGTGCCTAAACCTCAACAAACAGTTGACACTCTATTGACCCCCAATTATAATACCCCCCCCCCCCCCCCCCCCCCCCCCCCCCCCCCCCCCCCCCCCCCCCCCCCCCCCCCCCCCCCCCCCCCCCCCCACCTGTGCACAGCATGTAAAAACTCCTAGGCAACCAATTAGGACACCAGTGTCTCCCTCACCTATTCCTTCATATAATAGACAAAATTGGAATCAAAGAATGGAAAGGGAATTAGGTGCAGGCTATTCTTTTGAAAGAAAATCATGTTTTGTGTGTGGAAGTCTTAGTCACTTGATTAAGGATTGTGACTATTATGAGAAAAAGATGCGCGCACCCCCACGGCCGCTCCTAGATCGCTTCTTAAGAGCACTCAAGGGTGATTCATGCCAACTGTTAGGCAAGCAACCACCATGCCCTGGACCGCCACTCTAACAGGGTGATTAAAGCCAAATCCCCCAATTCACTCCCAGAACCTGTACAAACTAAATAACATTAGACCCATTTTTAGTACTGCTTGCAGTGAAACTATTAAAACTGGAAGGGTAAATGTTATCTGGGCAAGCAAACAATGTTAGTTCTGGTAGTTTTGCCATTATAGTTCGGCACCTCATATTAGTTTGGTACCTTCTAGTTATATTAATATGGCACACGGCAAACACTATCGTTCAATTTCCCGGTCTGCACTCGCTTCGTTCCCCCCTCACCCTCCATTCTGGTACTAAAAATAAGTCTGGTGGTTCTAGAGTTAATACTGGCAAACAAAATGTTAATTCTGGTAGGGTGCATGTTAATACTGCCAGAGTAACTAGCCCAGTATTATCAAACCAGACTTCACAGGTGAATTTTAAAAGTCCAAAGACATGTTTTTCAAAACAAAGATCACCTGAAAATAGACCCTTTACAAAGAATACAGCATACATAGTATCAAAATAATTTTGTGTTACAGGTGCACAATGGGTACTGCTGTTAAGACCTCAGCAGGTTGTGTTTGGAGAAAAACAACACTACACTCCAATACCAACAGTGGACCAACCCCTGATTCAAATGTTCATGTTTCTCAAGGTCCACAAGGCAGATGATATTTGCTTAATTGTATACTAATTTACCCGGGATTTTGCCTAATAAAAGCCAATAAAATGCCAAAAGAATAGCAAATGTGTGCTTTTGTGTTCAATTGTGCAGGAAAGGATTGAAAAGACAAAAAGAAGCAAAAACGATCAAAAACCGACAAGAAACGGGAAAAAGACAAAGAGTCAAGAGCAAGACAAAGAAATCAGCCAGAAATCACAGCCGGATCAGCCCGACACAGTCAAACTCAGTCAAAGAAAGGAATAAAGAAAGTCAAAGAGTCAAATTACAAGTCAAGGGGCCAAAGATGTCAAGTATTCAAAGACTCAAGGGCTTATTTGAAGTTATAAAGTTTCAAGGGGCCAAAGTTGCCAAAGAGTGGAAGTTGATTTATAAAGAAGAAAAGGAAGAAAGAAAGAACAAGGGCTAAACTTGCAAATTCACAAACTCCTTTATAACTAGAAAAGGCGGATAGAAAAGACAAGGACCATTTATGTCATTACTCTAAACATTCAAACAATACACCGCTTTATTCGCAACAAACATAACAGCCAAACTGTTTTTCCCGCCTAAATCCCTCACAAACCCAGCACCAAAATCACCCTCCCCCGCTCCTCTATAAACTCTCAAACTTGTTCACAATCCCTCCCCAATCATAAACGACCACGTGGCACTCCATAATTGGCCAGGACACCTCTCTTATATGATCAAACGGCTTAAATTTGTTCATCAAAGATCAAAGGTCGAGATTAAACGGAAGACTCTAGAATCCTACTCCTCTCTTCTCCCATTCTCTATAAATAGGATGCTTAGGGATCATTTTAGAGAGTTAGTTTTTAGTTTTAATTTTCTGTTTTTGTAATTTTACTTTTTTTTAAGCAATATTACTTTCAAGTTTTCAATTAGCTTTAAAAGTACTTGTATTCTCCTTCTTTAAGCTTGTACTTAATTCAATTAAGTAATCTCATTCAGTTGTAAAGTTTCATTGTTATTTGATTTTCATTTCAAGCCGAATTTACTAATTAAGCTCTTAATAAGCTCTTATGAGCTTATTACTGTTCACAAGCTCATTTTTAGCTAAAATTCTGTTTTTAGTCATTCTTCTACTCCTTCTCATCATTTTACATGCATCATGTTAATTTGAGCTCTTTTGATTCAGAATTTGGGATTTTATGAGGTAATAAGCTGAAGATAGCTTAATGAGCTTAATGCTCTTTGGTTTAGAGGCTTTGGAGCCATTAGGTGTTTGTTTTTGAGCCACTCACTCTACTAGAGTGGCTCTTGTGGCTGAGACTACATAAAATTCAAGGTTTCATTTCTAAAATCTCTTTTCAGCTCAATTTTAGTTTTAAACATTAGCTTATTACTATTCATTCTTGTGTATTTCTTTTAGACATATCTGCTTTAGACTTGTTATTTAGTTGCCTTTAGTTTTTATTAGGTAAAACTTGATGAAAATTAGTTTGTCTTTTCAGTCCTGTCATAACTGCTAGTGTAATAAGCTTAGGAGAGAAACTAGCTTAAAACTACTAATAAGCTGTAGGTTTTATAGCTTAAAAAGCTTTATTAGGTGATTTTAAATAGTAGTAGATAAAATGTTTAAGCATTTTTAGTTTTAATTAGATTCTAAGCTCATTTTATGTTTGGACAGTTAGTTTGAAGGAGTGTTTGGTTAAAGCTTAATTTGACTCTAAAAGGCAACATCATTCTGCCAAATTCTTTTACTTAGTTGTGTTTGGTCATAATATCAAGTTTTAAACAAATTTTAGAAGTTAGTTTGTAGGATTACAAAGTTTAGAGTCAAAAAAATTAGTTTAGCACCAGGACAGTTGTAGTTTTAAATAAAATTTGAAGTCTAAGTGGTACTTAGTATAACAGTGTTTGAATTTGTAAAATGTAGATGTTAAAACATAGAATGAGTGAGTTCATGAGTTTTCAGTTAAAAATCTATTCTGCATTATATGATTCTGTCAAATGCATCAGCAAATGACAGAAGCATTTTAGCAAATCTTGCATACTTTCATCTTAATTTTCTTGATAAAGTTGTTAATGCTTGGTCTATTTCTTGTCTAAATCATTGAGCTCACATCTTAAGCTACATTAAGCTTCTTTTGTTTCTAAATTTCATCAAGTAATAAGCTAGATATAAGCCAAAATGTAAAAACCCCCTTTGAGCCTTAGTTTCTGTGACAGCCAATTAAGTGCTTATTTTTCAGCTTATTGAGTTGATTAAAGTCCAAAGTGCTTTTATTAAAGTTGTTAGGATTAAGCTAGACTACAACTTTGTAGTTTTGAGTTTTGGCTGAAAATCATTTTTTAAATAAGCTAAATAAGCTGAAATCGCGGGGTCTATTTGGTTCTTTTCTCATAGTTTAGGGTTCCCCATTTACACTGCATTGTAAAATTCCCTTATTTCACCCGCCTACCCTTTAGTTTCATATCTTTCAACTTCTACCCTGTCTTTCTTTAATAAATAAAATAGTTTTAATTTTAGGAAATAGTTTTATTAAAATTAGGGTTTATAGTTTAATTGATTAAATTAGGTATCAATTAGGGTATAAAATTTAGGGCTTTTGTTTCCATTAAATTTCTGCACCTTTATAGTTTATAAAAATCATTTTTCTATATTTTTCCAATTAAATTTGTATTTTCTAGAAATTTAAATAGATTTTAGTTAATTCATTTTTCTTAGAAAATTCATTAAAAATAGAAAAATAGTTGAAAAATTAAAATTCTTTTTGCATTAATTTTCATTTTAAATCTAGTATTTTTGAAAAATAAAAGAAAAATTTTAGTGTTAATTTTTAGAAAAAGTTTATTTTTGATAAATCATTAAATCTTAGAAAAATCATAAAAAATTCAAAAATACATAAAAAATTCTAATTCTTTTTCCTAAAATTTTCATTTTAAATTTGTGATTTTTAGGTATAAAATTTGATAAAAGTCGTGTTTTAGATTTTAAATTTCAGTTTTAGCTCGCGATTTACGTTCCGTGCATTTAAATTTCGCGCTAGTTAATTGTTTTTAATTCATGTTCTTATCTTTTGTAGTGTAATAAGAATTCAAAAATCCCTTTATCATTCTTAGCTCGATTCCGAATTATTCCTAAATTCTCAATTCACGATTTCGTTGGGACACGACCCGAGGAACAGTACTTCCCGGATAAAAATATACGAATTGTGTTTTCTTTTGTGAGATTTTTACCTTATATTTCTCTTGTTTGAGAAGTATTTTGGAAAGAATTTCTTACGAGATTATTACTATATTCGTGTATAAATTTGACCGCAACCAAATTTTGGCGCCGTTGCCGGGGAAGTCGTGAACGATTGTTGAAGAGTATTCGTCGAAGTAGAGTTTTGAAGATCCTTCCATTGGAAGTTATTTTGCTATATTTTTCAAAAAAAAAAAAAAAAAAAAAAAAAATATATATATATATATATATATAAAAAGTTCATTAATTCGATTCCTATCGAATTAGTAAAAAAATATAATAAACATTTGGATACTAGCTATCCATCTTAAACCATTCCAATTAACAACAAAACAAATCGTGAAGTACTTGCGAGGTACGACGGACCTTTAAGTTTACAAACTATAAGGTGAGTTTAAGGGAAAGTGATAGCTATTCTCTAAGTAGTCATTGCGGCTCGCTAAGCTTTTCCGCTCACTTGTGCGTACTCTTAGAGACTTATCGTGAAGCTTGTAATAAGCGATTACCAAAAATATTTTTGTTTCCATTCCTAATAAAAACTAAAAAATTTAATTTTCTCCCAAAAATAATCTTCTCAATCTCAAATTCTTTTATGTATTATTCGAAAAAGCTAAAAATATTCTTCTTATTCCTCTCATTTGTTTAATTCTAATCTTTCTTTATCCTCGATAACGTTTAATTCTTATGGCGCTTAATCGTTCAAAATCCCGTTATTCAATCAAAGAGTGTTCAACTTGTGGAAGTTGGTACACTAAAGAGTGTTGTTCAATAGGAAATCTTAAAGACCAGATCATTGTTCCTGTGTCCGACTCTTCTGTGTATTGTGCGGTTTGTGGAACCCCAGTCGATGGTCCGTATTGTCATGGATGTACTCTTATACGTACGAAATTTGAAAAAGATTTGTTTACATATTGTGTTGATAATGGAGTTTTCCAAAATTTTCAAGATACTCCCGAGTCATCCAATGACAATACCAACGTTGTTAATGCTCCTCGAGAGCCAAGCGTTGTTGATCAAGACCCCGGTGTGAATATTTCACAAGATCCTCCACAAATCGATCATAATTGTTGTTATGAGTGCGGTGATTCATTAAATGGGATTTTTTGTCAAAAATGCATTTGTGAATTTTGTGGAAAAGGTGCTCATTTCGGTTACAATTGTCCACCAAAAGATCCGATCATTTCTGAGCCGGAACCGTGCTATAATCAAAATTTTGATTGTTTCCCACATGATTTACAAACTCTTCCACAACAATATTTTTGTTGTGAAAACTGTGGAGGTTCTCATGAGACTTACCAATGTCAGCCGATGAACCAAGAGTATTTTTATTCTCATTCTTCCGGTTTCGACCAATTTCAACCCCCACAGTTTTCCGATGTTTATCAGACTCCTCCAGTAGCAAGTATGGAAATGCTACATGCTCAAGCGGACCTTATAGAATCTATGCAAAGCTTCTTGATGAAGTATGATCACATACCTCATAATGAAAAGAGCATCAAGTTATTGCTTGCGGAGGAGAAATTTTTGAAAATCAAGCAAGTTGTGGAAGAAGAGCAAACTCAACCTGAGTATTTGCAAGAATTGTTGCAAAGTCTTCTTAATGATTTACAAATTCTTAATGAAATTCAACCACTTAAGCAAGAAATTCCTAACCAAATCCAGAAAGATCAAAGAAAGAAAATAGAGGATATGAGTATCGAGGAAATGATACATGAACAACAATTGGTCGATAGAGAGATTAAGGAAATAATAAATGATTTGGGTTATAAAAGATTTCGAGGAGAGGAGATTGATGAAGAATATGAGAGAGATTGTGAGATTACAATTCATAAGCTTAAACAAGATTTTAATATATGGGGAAGTGAAGTTCGAAAAAAGGAGAAAGCTTACGAAGATGAAAAGTATGCTGCTGCCTGTCGTTACATGCTTTCTGTTACTTGTGATGACGATGATGACGATAATTTGGGATTTTATGCTGTTCATCCGAATACGATTCACACTCCCGTTTCGCAAAACGTAGAGCCTAAGGATTCACTCATAATGGGAGACGGGCATATTAACACTACTCCGGAAACGGAGGCGATTAGTGTTGAGACCCTTGTTTCAAACCCAAGTGAGTCCGATGACTTTAGTTTGGGGGAGTGTAATTTGTTCGACATCGATGATTCTTATTACGAGAAGTCCACGAGTAGACTTGCTCATCTTGCTCCGATTTCACCGGAAATCGTTGAAGTTTGTGTCGATGACGATGATACCGACGACGATGACGATTATGATGACGATTTTTATGATTGTGTTGATATTGAGGAGGACGGAGGAGAGATTGATTTCGACATTTCTAAGATCGTTGACATTTCTCTTCGGGAGAAATTAGTCGAAAGTTATCTTTTAATTGAAAAGATTAACGCTTTTAGTCTCTCTCCTCCTATTCCGATTTCTCCTATATTTTGCCCCTCCTCTACTATCCCCGTTGTGGATATTGATTTGCCTTTAGAGGAGGCGGATGTGCTTAGTTTTTCGGATAACTCGATACTACGGGGTATCGAGAGTGACCGTGACTCAGGGGAGGACACTACTTCTATTGATGATTTACCCCTTGATGACTCGATGATTTTTCCCGAGTATGAGTCATTTACTTTTGATGACGAAGCCGTGATAGTAAGTTAATGTTTTTGACGAAATTAACACAAGTGAACTTTCTTACCCGGGTATAGGTGAAAATGTTGTTTCAGATGAAGAGGAAGATACCTTCACATTCACTACCCAAATATTTTTACCATTTGTCACCTATCCCGAGGTTTTACCCGCATCTTACTCCACGGGGAGTGAAGATAAAGTTTTTAAACCGGGTATTTTTGATAATGATGCTTTTAAAGACAAGAGTTCAAAAGAGTTAGCACCATCTAAAGCTCTTTTGACTCTTGATGTTTTTAACCCACCCCACCCACCCTTAATGGACTTTCATGATACCAAAGCATTTTTCGGGTTCTCATTTTCAATCTTGCAATTCTTTTCTAAAAAGTTTGTTGAACCCGGAATCAAAAATGTTTTGGTATATCTTTCATCTCTAGTTTGGGGAGGTTTTCACCTCTTGGATTTTCTTCACCATTGCTATTATCCACCATAAGAAAACCTAGTTTGAAAAAGGAGTTCAAGCGAAGGGGATCTATTATAAATAAGCGCTTGAGGGAGGCACCCCATGCTTATCTTTTATTTCTTTCATTTTTCCTTTTCTTATTTTCTTTGCTCCCCAAGGACAAAATTAATTCTGGGGGCGAGTATAGCTGTACTCGGTTACTAAAACTAAGCCGTTTTAGAGATGTTTTTGAGCTAACAATGTAAAAAAGAGAGGAACTTGTTCTTTTTCATCTCTTGTTGGTTGTTTGTGATTTTTTGCTAGGTTTTCCGGATTTTGGAAGCTTCATGGTTCAATATTGTGGAAGGACAACGGCCATTCCTACAATTTCATCGATTGGTCTCATCTTTCTCTTCATAATGGAAAACTCTTATCTTTTATCCTTGTTCTTTATCCGAAATAACATCTTCATTTCTTTTTGGCATGGACTTAGAATTTTTTGTAAAGATTCCTTTTGACCCTTATTTTTAAACTTTGAGGACAAAGTTTCATTTTAGTTTGGGGAAGGATATCTTCGATATTGACTTGCATTTCACGCAACCTTGTTTGAATCTTTTTGAATTACCTTTTTGTGAAAAAAGTGAGAAATTTTAAATTTTTGCTTACAAGAAAAGCTCAAAAGAAGCTTAGTTTGGAAAAAACACCACTTTTTGGTAGTCCGTTGGTGAGAAATAGGAGTTAATTTTGACTTGACCGGGTGAAAAATGCCCTAGCTAGTTCTTTAACCTACCTTTTGTGGGGCCAAGCTTTCACAAATCCTATTGCTTTGGATTTTAAAATGTGAAGAACAAGAAATGATGTAGTTAAATATAAGTGTATTTGTTTAAGCAAGGTTTATTTGGAAAACCTAAAGCTTATATGAATGATTTGTGTCTTTTTACTCCCACAAGCTCTTAACACACTTAATCATACGTGCTCTTTTTAATTTAGCTAAGTCAACCAATGTCTTTAGAAAAAGTCTTACATTTTGAAAAAGAATTCATTTTAATATGTAAGTAAGATTTTTTTTCAAATTTATAAGTTGCTTTTCTAAAATGAAATTTTTCCATTCATCAAAAAGATAATTATAAAAAGAATGCCAATGAAGCATTTCTAATGCAAAAGCATTATTTTTCGTGCCAATGAAGCATTCGAAAAAATAGAATAACAAAAGCTATATGTAGTTTTTAATCGTTGGCGTATCCATGTTGAGAGAAAGACTCGGATGGGGTCGCAACTAAGGATTAAAACTATGTACGTAGGATCAAGGTTCGTAGGATCATCATAGGAGCGCGGCCTAGGTGATGATTGGCAACTAAGGAACTTGGATTCTAGGCTTTGTAGGAGAAGGTGTTGTCGCGTAACCCACAACGTAGCAGCGGATGAGTTGGAGTGGGGGTTTCGACTAAGAACACCGGTTGTTGTTGCGATACTCCTATTTTTGGAGAAAGGCCTAAGTAGGGGTTCGAACTAAAGAACAACATTCCTATTGCCAAAAGAAATAATTATAGTTATGAAAATTTAAAAAGAATGGTTATAAATGTTATTTTCTCAAATCAAATTATAAGTTTTGTTTTCCAAATCTCTTTTAGCTTTGTTGTCAGGTTTCATCTATGTTATTAACATTTGAGCTCACAAGGCTTATTTGTAAAGCTTAGATGAATTTCAACTATGAAGATAAATTGATCTATGGTTGAGTTAAAAAGAGTGCACACATCTTAATCATTAATTTATTCCCGGGAGTGAAAAGTTCACAAGTTGTAAGTATAAGAGCTTAATCATTTGGACTTATATTGACAATGATCTTGTTTATTAGCTTTGTTTAGTCTAGTGAAAAGTCAAGGATGACGAATTTTCCTCTTTTGTGCTCTATTAATCGGGATGTGCTATTTACGATGAGCCTAAAAGTTGCAAAGTTGCAATGATTGCCATACCGTGTTCCAAGAAAATGAAATGTTGTGAAGTGAAAGTTGTTTAAAAGGTAATTCATAAAAGGTTTTAAACAAGGGCATTTTGGAAACTTCTTAGTTTACAAAGTGTACACTTCATAACATTGCGTGAGGACACGGCAATCCTTTAGTTTGGGGAATTTTGATATTTGCTAAATTGTACATTAAATTACCCGGGATTTTGCCAAATAAAAGCCATAAAAATGCCAAAAGAATAGAAAAAGTGTGCTTTTGTGTCCAATTGTGCAGGAAAGGATTGAAAAGACAAAAAGAAGCAAAAACAGTCAAAAAACCGACAAGGAACGAAAGAGACAAGAAAAAGAATGAAGAAACAGCCAAAGATCAAAGCCGGATCAGCCCGACACAGCAAGAAATGAAGTCAAGTGCCAAAATAAAGTCAAAAGGATCAACTTTGACAAGTGTGCAAGTTTCAAGGGCTCAATTATATATTTAAAGTCAAAGGGATTAAAGCTGCAAAGTGAAGAAAGTGTTTTAAAAAAAAGAAGAAAGAAATAAAGACCACAAGGGCCAAAGTTGACATTTTGAAACTTCTTTTATAACTAGGAAAGGAAGGGTGCAAAGACAAGGACTGAAAGTGCTATTTCTCCATACATACAAACAGCCAGCGCGCTTTACACCCCTAACAACCTAACAAACTTTCCCGCCTAAACTCTCCACAAACCCACTTCGCGATTTTCCCACCCCTGCTCCACTATAAACGCCCAAGCTAGTTCATAAACTTCTCCCTCATCACCTCGCCCACGTGGCAACAGCTAATTGGTCCTGACACCTCACACCAATCATCCAACGGCTACAAAGAGGCTCGAAAAGATCAATGGTTGAGATTTATTGGAAGCTTCATGAAACTCACTCCTCTCTTCATCAATTCTCTATAAATAGCACCTTAGGGATTCATTTTTAAGTTGTTGTTTTTAGTTTTAATTTTCTGTTTTGTATTTTTCTTCCAATTAAGCATTTTACTTTCAAGTTTGTTAAAACAGCTTAAAACACTTGTACTGTCCTCATTTCTACTTGTACTTCATCATTTTGAGCAATATATTTCAGTTTTCAAGTACCTTGCTCTTTGATTTCAAATTTGAATCAATTTTACATCATTAAGCTTTCAATAAGCTCATGTGAGCTTATTACTTTTCATAAGCTCAAATTTAGCTTATAACCTGTTTTTAGTGAATCATTCATTTGTTCTCATCATTTTACATTCATCATTACCATTTGAGTTCATTTGATCAAGTTTTGGCAGCTTAATGAAGAAATAAGCTGAAAATAGCTTATTGAGCTTTTTGCTCTTTGGTTTAGAGGCTTTGGAGCCATTTAGGAGCTTAAATTGAGCCACTCACTCTACTAGAGTGGCTCTAGTTCTGAGACTCCAAAAAGTCAGGTTTAGCTTTCTAAAACTCATTTTAGAATATTCATAGCTTATTACATAGCTTTATTTTTTATATCTTCATGACTATTACTGTCTTCATTCTGTTTAGTTGTCTATACAGATTGTAGATTTAAGTAGTTTAGTTTAAAGTCAAGCTTAAATTTACTTTTTCACTTCTGTCATAAATAGAAGAAATATAAGCCTAGTAGAAGAAGTAGCTTATTCTCTCTAATAAGATAGTAATTTTAGAGCTCACTTAGCTTAAGTAGGTCAATTTTTAGTAAGTGTAGATATTAAGGTTTTTACCAGTTTAGTGCTTAAATAGTTTTTAATTGCATAAGTAGTTTACATTTTCAGGTTAAAGGTGTGTTTGGAATAGGATGCATTTGACTCCTAAAGTCAAATACATTCTGTCATAATGCTTTAAATAGCTGAGTATAGTTAAATAATAAGGTTCTACATAGGATTTAGGAGTTAGTGAATTGATTTACAAAGTTTAGGACTTAAAATTTCTTATTTGCACCAGGACAGTTTTTGGTTTTAAGCAAATTTTTGAAGCTAAGTGATTTTTAGTATTAAGAGTGTGTTAAAATTGTATAATGTAAATTTCTAGTATAACTGTGTTCATGAGTTTTCACGCTAAAAGTTAGCCTGATTGGATACATGCCATTGATCAGCAAACTTTCAACAGCTTAAGCCTAAAACCTTGCAATTTTTCATCTTAATTTTCTTGTTAAAACTTGTTAACACTAGGGTAAACTTAGTTTAAATACCATTAGTATACATCATGAGCTTCACATGACTTTTAGTTTCTATTTTCATCAAGAAATAAGCCTGGAATAAGCCAAAACATTTTTAGCTTTTTAAATCATAACTTTCTGTAACAGCAACTATCAGCTTATTTTCCAGCTTATTCTTTTTTCTGTTACTAATTTGGAGGTTATTAGGTTGAAATTGCCTCTTCAAAAGGTTAAATTCTTACACTCTCATCATTCACATATTTGTAATTGGTGTTCATTTTGACGATTGCTTGTAATTTTTGTTCATGTAATTTTACATACCAACTATTTGATGAAATGCCTGAACCAATATTGCGCAAGCTGAGAACTTTATTTGCTGATTCATTGTTTTAGTAGTCTTGATAGTACTTGCGGTTATGCTTTATTAAGTTTTCACTCAACAAAGGTATAGGTGAATGACTTCAATAAGCACATGTGAAAATATACGTCTCGTAGTGTTTTAAGATGTGTGAAAAACTTGGTCACGTGTGAAAATATACATCATGTAGCTTTTTAAGATGTGTGAAAAACATCTTCACATGTGAAGATATACGTCTTGTAGCTTTTTAAGATGTGTGAAAACATCTTCACATGTGAAAATATACATCTTGTAGCTTTTTAAGATGTGTGAAAAACATCTTCACATGTGAAAATATACGTCTTATAGCTTTTTAAGATGCGTGAAAAAACATCTTCACATGTGACGTCTTGTAGCTTTTTAAGATGTGTTAACAACTTCGTCGCATGTGAAAATATATGTCGCGTATAAGATGTGTGAAAAACTACTAATAGTATTTCTTCATTAGTAATAATCCAAAAAGCCACACTATATATGTTTTCTATTTTAATTTAAACGGTTTAAAAAATTGATCCATTAGTCAAAACAGGTTATACTAATCTTTTGGCTGATCATTTCTTGCGACTTCGACTTCTATTTTGGTTACTAATTTCAAAGAAACTATATCGTTATCTTGTCTTAGGTCTCTTTGCTCATTGTTTTGCATTGTATTAATGCAGTTGGTTTTTAGGTATCTGGTCTTCACTTCTGATACAACAGACTGCACTTTGGTTTGCTTTGGCTGAAAACATGGCTTGTTAATGCCATTCTTTGACCTTTGAAGTCTTGGACTCGATACGGGCTTCTCTCCAGTCAGGTACGCTGGTGAGTTTGAAGGTGAAACATAGTACTCTTCTTAATCCTTGGAGACTGATCTTTTACCTGCTCTTTTAGCCATATGGTTAGCACTGTGAATACCTGCCATCATCATAGTTTCTGTAGCCATCTTCGTTGGTCTTGTGGCCTGGTTCATGGGTTCACGTCTCTTGGAAGAGATAGTCTTCTTGACCGTCGGTGAACACGATTGGTCACTTTTCTGGCTATCCAAAGACTGCTCTTTGTTTTCCAACACTCTTCTTGTGGTTTGCATTGTTTCAAGTATCTGCTTAAGTGTTCTGAGAAACTTCCTTGATGTTTTAAATTCAAGTGCACTTGATCTTTTCTCCATCCCACCATAAACAGAGGTTTTTTTTGTCGAATCGTCATTGGCTTCTTGCTGTTGTGAAGATAGTTTAATCTTCAAGTACACCCTTGGAGAAATGGAACCATGATTTTGCTTATATTCCTCACCATTTCTTAACAATCTTAAACTTGGATGGTCACTAAGAGGCGGTATAATCTTCGAGGTCTCAACTTCACTACTAAAGTCGGTTAAACTCTCCAGACCCATCAATTGGGCCACAACAACTAATGACAGCCTCTTGTTACTTCCTAGCTCGTGGGAGGTCTCGGTCTCAGCACCCCCCTTGAACTTGTTTCATCGGTATGCTTCTTCTTGATTCATTCATGGAGTTCCTGTTAGAATTTTGTTTACTATCTAGTGATAACCTTGAAGCTCTTTGATTTTCAAACTTAACTTCAATGAATATTGTGATTTCCTTTCATCACTAAGAAAATCGTGATGCCTCCTAGACTTCTTGGACTCATATCAATAAATTGCAAGTTAATTTATGGATTAGGTTCAAACTAGTTAACTGATTAT
Source organism: Tanacetum coccineum (assembly GCA_026074375.1). Lineage (NCBI taxonomy): Eukaryota > Viridiplantae > Streptophyta > Magnoliopsida > Asterales > Asteraceae > Tanacetum > Tanacetum coccineum. The sequence goes on along the minus strand of BQNB010109264.1, from coordinate 8,418 downwards.
ACATTCATTGTTACTCCAATGAATTTAGTAATTTTTCAATTAGAGCTAGTTAGGAATCATCATAGGCTCATAGCCGTAAATAAATCTATTACTAATGAACTGATCAGATGCATCTTGTTACCATTAAACTGTTAATTATCGACTACTTTCAATTTTATTTAACTGATTAGATTTTAGATTACTTATTGTTACTCATGTTGTATGAATTCATTAATTCATAATGATTTCTGATGTCCTAACAATTTAGTTGTGTTTATCGATTGGAGTTGGTTGCCGAGCATTATCGTTGTTAAGGCTAGTGATTATTTGCAGGCTCCAAGATTATACCCGATCAGATGCTTATTGTCACATATGCTAAACAAATAACTGGAGTTACGAATTATCTGTCATTCTTATGTGGTTTAATAGCATTAAGACTAGTCATTTTTGGAGTCCTTATTGAACTCATACCTACTTTAGCTCTTGCCGCTTAGGCGTTCAAACTAAGTACGTTGCAAAAAATAGCTTATTTGTCAAAATACATTGCAATTACATGTCACACTTTAGAAAAAACAATATTGGTCATGTCAAACTTGAGATCTCCTTTATAAGATTGCAAGTTATAGACATTTTTTCCATCCGTCTTTTAGATGGTCACTCTAGAATTCGGACGTCATATTTCAGTTCGTTTCTGATTTAGAGTGCCATATGTTTCTGTCTCCAATTTGCCTGTTTGTCATATTAATATATCTGCAGACGTGTCATTATAAGTTTGAGCAGAGTAACTTTGTCATGTTAGTTTAATGGCTTATCTGGAATTTAGAGTTGAATGTGGGATATGTATGTGTAGCACATGTGGTGCACTGTAAGGTTATGGAATAGGAAACTTCACTTAACTAGTATGATTTCACTATTTTGGATTCACTTTCAAGTCGTCAAAGAGTACTAGAAATGATCATGTATGGGAGAAGGCTGGTCTCGTGCATTTTAAGAGTGATTGAGTTTTTGAGATTCAAAAGTTAGAAGCCACAACTTGTTATAGGAGGGCAATGTTTACAAGTTTTTGACTTGGACTAATGAATTACCATTTTGTATAACTGTTATACTACAATGATGTGTGCTTAGGGAACAATTTTGGCTATTCAGCAATGTAATATTTTGTTTGAGAGTAGTGGGCAACACGGTAAAGAACTAGAGTATGCAATTGATATAAATAATGCCATTTTGTAAATTTTTGCTGAACCATTTGTTAGCTAATGGTTTAAAAGAATCCACTCAAGATGCATGTTTTATCATTAATAGTAATGGGAAAAAATCAAGTATAAGAAAACCTGGAAGATAACAAAGGATGTAAGCTACTGAATTTTTTTGATTTGTAAAGCTCCTCCACTTGAAACATCTATCTTAAAGTAGTCAAGTTGATTCAAAAATGATCACTTTGTGTTACTTGAAGAAGTTTTTGCCAAGTCACCCCTTACTTCATACACACTTCTAAACTAGCTCAATTAGGAGGCTCAGAGCAGTGCTAACTACCTCACAGACCAATTGCAAGTGCATCCTTGTCCCATGTACAATCTTCTTTATCCATGTACACCTCATAGAAAACCAATATTAACTAACATTAACTATGTTATAGATGTATGTTATATATCTACATAATACCTTCTTGATATTTTAGTATATGTCTGTTAGAACTTTTTTTTATTTCAGTTCATTGACTTGCTTTGTATGTTATTTATTATTGTCTTGGTTAATAGAATAAGCATAATTATCAACTCCTAAAATTCATGACATGTATAAGCCACTACTATCTTAAACATAACCCCCAGTTAACATACATCGTTGACTTTGTGTTGAAACTTAAAAGTAATCGGACACATATTAATTTCACCACCTCCAAAGTTTAACTATGTTATGATGATTTTAAACTATTTTTCAGGTTTTCTTCAGATTGAAAGTAGGTTTAAATTGCTTACTAGTCTTGCACACTTCAGTATCTTGTTGCCTATTTCTTTGTTTGGGCTTCTTTCTTGATTAATGACATGGCCACTTAGGTAAATTAGATATCTTATGATGGAACAGAAATCTATCATCCAAGGGGATTGGACTATTATATTAAACCTATGTAAAGGAACGTGTGGGTTGTCTTTTATATGTTTTACCTTAGCTCATAACCCTTTTTTAATATCTGAGTTATAGTCTTTCATAGAACTTGTACCTTGATTATAACACCTCGTATTTTAGGTCATTGTATGACATTATGTAATTCATAATTTATTTTTAGGGTTTTACGCGTTTGCTCTTAAACCATAAACGTTAAGTTAAATCGCGTAAACTGAAAATGATCATTCAATGTAAACGGGCATTAAACGATTAAATGTTTGCATCAAGCAAGTGTTATATGATTATTATGAGGATAATTAATGACTTTGTTCATCTTATTTTTATCGGCTACGTAAAATGCTTACGTTTCATAATAAAATACGTTTAGGCATACCCGGAAGTTCTAAAACCTAACTACGCCTAAACGAATACCCACGATTATACCCAATACTCAAAATAATCAAAAATTACATCATATACATATATATATGCCGAATTTATAAGGATGAGACCAAGACTTTTCATCTTATACATAATATCTAGATATTTAATAAAGTTACTCTTACACCTTTATCAACTTGGCATGTTAAACTTAACCTAGGGTTAGAAAGTAACCATGGTTAAGTTAGCTAGATATTTTGACTATAAATAGGCATGCATGCATGAGTAAAGTTTATCTAGTGAAGTTGGTAAGATCTTTGACATTAAAGATGAATTCAATGCCTTCATACAATCTGCTCATCAAGAACTGGTAAGTGAAGTCGTTAACTAAATCCTTTCTGCCTGGAAAGGTGTCTGATAGTCGAGTGAAATGGGACTACAGAGGTCAACGCCAAATCATCCCCTAAGATAAATGGTTGCCGAAGATAGCGGTAGATGCATACGTGGCACTTAATGTAGTATTAGCTGGACAAGTGAACGTGCTTGATGGATCGAGTGTGTTTAACTGTTTTTATATGTACTTTATAAATTGGCAGCGAGTTCCCATCATAGAAAATCTGGACGGGTTCACCTAAGTGCTATAATGGTATGTGTTTTCCCATGTACCGTGCTTATTTTGTTTGCTTGGTATTTCAGACCCATTTAAAATTTGTAATTGTCCATTTTTTGCACTGTTGCACGTTACCAGTTTGAAAGTTAGTGTGTTTTAAGTCTATTGCACGTTACCATATTGATAACTTTTTGGTCATATTTGGTAGACAATGAGCTCATCATATAAGGTAGACACTTGACATTTGCAGTTCATCAACACCAACTGCTCATAGTGGTGTTGCTTCTACTTTTGGTACTGCAGGTAACATGCTACCTGTACTCAAGTGCCACAGCGAGGATCCTGGCGAGTCAAGTGAAACAAGTACTTCTTTAGGATCGAAAGGAGCACGCAGCTGAAAAAGCTTGTTAGTGCATATTGTGACCGGAAATCTGTTGAGATTAATTCAATTACTTTCTTGTTTGATGGAAAGGCATCTTTCGAGGGGAACATACTCCAGATGAGGGTTAGTTTTCTCCCCCAAAAAATTTTTTTTTTTTCCCCCCTCAAAAAATACCCACAATTAGAGGTGGCTTGACCAGTAGTTGGGTGACGTGTTATAATGGGTTTTAGATGGCTCATTTTATATTTTAAGGTGGATTAAAACGGGCTGGGTTGGCTAGACCCTCAAACAAAATTTGACATTTTTTTGAAGTATTTCATACAAAAAGAATTTCAATGCCATGATAATGCATGAATTACTGTAAAAAAATATATGAGGCGGCACAAATTATATTATACTTTGGGTAATTCATCAGTTTGACCTTGTTTACTTATGAGGCAAATATTTTATTGACCCATCGAGAAAACACAACCCAAATTGATCCGTTCGTGAGTTAATGTGTCAAATTTTCTAACTCTATCTACTAAACAAACTAAGATCCTACAGAAATGATCTGACCTTGTCTATTGCATATGCGTTTTCTGACCCTGCTGAGCGGTGACATGTTTTTTTGCAGCTGGAAATAGAAGAAGGCGATGTAATAGATGCAATGTTGCATCAAACAGTAGGTAACTATATAAATAGAATCAAACCACTCTATAAAACCAACCAACAACAAATCATTAATACCATATTGGTAAGATCCATTAACTGAAAAATAAATAATAAATAATGTTAAAGAGGAGGAAGGTGATAAAAAATAAAACCTAATACTAGAAGATCAAGTGGGTTTGTGGTGGGGGGTGCTCACATTAACTTGAAAGTCAAAGGCCAGGTCAACTCAGTTCTCTATCACTTTATTTAGTTGCGAATGATCATAGCTGTTAGGACTAGTGATTAGTTTTTAATTTTATAGTTAGTTTAAGTTAGGTTTTACAGTTTTCGTATCATTTATGTGTTTAAATAGCTAGTAGCTATGTTACTCATTAATGTGTTAATTCATTCAATATTTTTAAGTTTCAACTGATCTGGTAATTATTGTTATGCTGTAGGAATTCGACAATTTTTTCTAATTTCTAAAGTCCTAAAGGTTCTTGTTTCGTTACTAGTTAAATCATTATCAATGTAGTCCTACAGTTTTAGTTATGTTGTTGATTAAAGTTAGTTGTGTATCATTCTCGTTGTTAGGGCTCGTTATTATCTGCAAAGGTTACAACTGATTGAGGTTAGGTTTGATAGTTTTTCTATAGTTCTCATATTTTCGATTATTAATGTGTTAAATTGTCAATTACTTTCAAATTTTTAACAGATTTGATGCTTATTGTTCCACTAATTATATTTAGTTTTGACTTATCATGGTTGTTAAGGCTAGGCATTAATTTCTTATGCAAAATGTTACAGTTTATGTTGGTTAGGTATTCTGTTTTATTTTTTATTTTTTGACTATCTATATCTTAACAAGTGGTTAGATGTTCAATGTTGTTCACCTAGTATGATATCGTTAATTTCAATGATTTCCAAAGACCGTTGAACTCACCTTCGGTACTGTCTAAGCCTTTGGGTCTCTTTTATCGATTAATGTTACTTTTGATTTCTATTGTCATTATGACTACTGATTATTTGCAAATATATTAAAATGTGCAGGTTAGAGTTTAGTTTAAGAAGTTAGTTTCTAAACAATATCTAAACCATTAGAGCTATAAAAAAACATGTAAAATTGTCGTATATGCATCTTTGGCATACTTTTATATGTAAATATTCTTTATGTTATCTACTTTGAACTGCAGAAACTTGTAAAAATATTGGGATGGTTTCTCAGATGAGTTTGCAAGCTACTTCTCACACACCAAGTATGTCCATGACAAGCACATCGGGTCTTCTATATGTGGACTAGTGCAGTTTTGAGACTTATACAATTTTCTGATTATGCATTGTTAAGTACTAAGGAGTTACCACAGGATATCATAGAGAAAATAAACAAAAATATAGAACTTTTGCATTTAGCAAGGCTTGCTCTTTTAAA
>BQNB010109263.1:0-22788 GCA_026074375.1 Tanacetum coccineum | reverse complement strand
TTGTAAAGTTGGCAAATCTTGCCCAAATTGCAATTAAATGACTTTTTTGACATTTTGTACGTTTTTTTACGTGTTTACGTTTTTTACGTATTTTTACGTTTTTATACGTTTTTTTTACTTTTTTTTACGTTTTACGTTTTCATACGTTTTTTACGTTTTTTTTCTTTTTTACGTTTTTTTTACGTTTTTACGTTTTTTACGTCTTTGTACGTTTTCGTCCGCTTTCGCGCGCTTTCCCTCGTTTTCGCACGTTTTCGCGCGTTTTCGTCCCTTTTTAGATGTTCTCGCACTGTTTCTTCGCACGTTTTCGTCTGTCTTCACATTTTTTCTTCTGTTTTCGTCCGCTTTCGCACGTTTTCTTACGTTTTCATACGCTTTCGCCCGCATTCGCGTGTTTTCGTCGGCTTTCAAGCGTTTACACCGGCTTTCGGGCGTTTACGCCGGCTTTCACGCGTTTCCGTCGGCTTTCGCGCGAGCCGCCAATTTTCGCGCGTTCTGCTAACTTTCGCGCCTTTTCTCGCTTTCGTGCGCTTTCGTGCGCTTTCCTGTTTTTGTGCGCTTTCATACGTTTTCGTGCGTTTTCACAAGTATTACTATTAGAGAATCATTATTAGTGTGTTTTACTGATTAATTTTTTATACATTTTGATACTGTAATGATTGTTGTGATAATATAAGAGATTAGAGTTAGGTTCAACCAATCATAAGAGATATTCTACATATGAGTAATATCACATGTGATAAAGCAATATAATGTAACACTAATTATGGTATTCAACGTATAAGTAATATCACAAGTGATAAAGTAATAAAAGAACCAAAAGTATACATCATTCATGTCCCTTAACCATTAAACCCTATCCCAAGAACCCTAAACCCTAACCACTAGGTTTAATATCACAAGTGATATATACATAAACTTTAAAATATATACCAAAAACATTAAACCCTATCTATTAAACCCTATACCCAAAACCCTAATCCCTAACCACTACGTATAATATCACAAGTGATATATACATAAACTTTAAAATCAATACCAAAAACTCTAAACCTCTAACCACTAAACTCTATACCAAAAACCCTAAACCCCCAAACCCCCAACCACTAAGTATAATATCACAAGTAATGTATACATAAACTTTAAAACCTATACCAAATACCCTAAACGCCTAACCGCTAAATCATATACCAAAAACCTTAAACCTATAACCACTAAACCTTATACCAAAAACCCCTAAACCCCAACCACTATGTATAATATCACAAGTGATATATTTATAAACTATAATACCTATACCAAAAACCCTAAACCCCTAACCACTAGGTATAATATCACAAGGATATATACATAAACTTTAAAATCTATTCCAAAAACCCTAAACCCCTGACCACTACCCTATACCAAAAATCTAAACCTCAAACCACTATGTGTAATATCACAAGTGATATATACATAAACTTTAAAATCTATACCCTAAACTTAAACCCCTAACCACTAAACCCTATACCAAAACCTCTAAACCCCTAACCACTAAACCCTATACCAATACCTTTATAAACTAAGATTCACCCGTAGCTTAACAGTTACTACCCTTGACATTGTAGTATCACCGGTGATAAATAAATAATAATAAAATCTCATGTGATAAAGTAATATAATGTGACATTAGTCATGGTATTCCACATATAATTAATATCACATGTGATAAAGCAATATAATGTGACACTAACTGTGGTTATTTTTGAAAATTTTAACATGTAATCAATGTTATCTATCACTTGTGACATTATACTGTTAGTAGGATTAAAAGGGTTAAAACATAATTTTGTGAGAAAATAGTGTTTTAGTTTAATTTCACAAATTATGTTTGATATATGGTTAGAATGGTAAAAATGTTTATTTTTTAATGTCAAACATGATAAATCATTTAATGTTTTACACAAATATTTATGCTCATTTCATGACATCATGTTGAGTATTCAAACTTACGGATATGTTATATCACATGTGATACTTCAAGCGAGTTTGATTATAAAAAATAAAATTCTTCGTTATTCACCAACTTCTATAAATAAAGTGTTTTGATTTGAAGGTCCAAAAATTATGTGTGAGAAATGGTTGGAAAGCTAAGAATGTTTACTTTTGAGTGCCAATAACGATGAATCAGTTGGAGTTTCACACAAATATTTATACTCATTTTACGAAAGCATGTGAAGTGTTCTAACTTACAGATTAGTGTAATATCACAAGTGATATATCAAACAAAATACTGCATCGAGAAAAAACAAAAAATACCAAAAAACAAAAAAAAAATTGCCGAAAGTATATGAAAGTGCCCCTCTATTGAAAGATAATTAAATGCTCGTCACGATGGTATAATTTATGTATCTTAATGTTTTACGGTTTTGCGATATGCAATTTTTAAAAAATAGGGGTGAAAATGTATTTTAATTAAAAAAACACAAATGTAGGAAGGGGGTGGTGGATGTTTTTTTAAGGTTTAATCTTGTTCATTAGATAAAATTAAATCTTAGATTAATCATCACCATTAGATCAAACCCAAATAAATGATGGGGATTTGTCACTTGATATGTGAGGAGAAACTAGTATGCAAATGAACTTTTCTCATAAAGAGATACTTGAAAGCTAAATCTATACTAGTATATCTATATTTATATCTAAATCTATTACTATCTTATAAAACAAATTGATATCTCTCTCATTGTTAATTTTTTAAGTAATCTAAGTTTTCATGCATAATGTACAAGCTTTAATGTATACAACAAATAAACAGAAGATATTACATACACTCTTTAATGCAATAACATACAAACAAAGAAACATATTGTACCAGTTTTTAATATACAATCAACACTCTTATTAAAACACATATTATTTAAAAATACGAATACTAATGCAATATGTACAATTAACCAATGCATAAACACACACTTATTGATTGATCAACACATTTAATATTATTCTTAAAACACCCCTTAATCCATTAAACACACTATTTAATGTTATTTTCATGGTTCTAAAAGGCGTGCCATGGCGCCGCAAAGGCTTCGCAAAGGCATGAGGCGTGACTCTCACGCCACGCAATAGACCAAGGCTTGGGCTTAAGGCTTGACGTGAGACGAGGAGTAAAAAAACGTGATAAAACATGATGCATGTAGGCTTTTTTGAATTCAATTTAAATAAAAATCATATTTTTATACAGAAATGAAAAAGATTAATAGTTCTTGACTTTATTCATTATGTATGACACTTTTTATAAACTAAATATATTTGTAATATGATATAAATACATAAATTTATAAATATTTTCATATTTTTTGCCGCTTTAAGTCACGCCTTAAAAACGCCATGACTCGTCATGGCTCGCAAAGGCGTGAGGCTTGGCCTTGCCGCCACGCCACGCCTCACGCTATTTATAACCTTGGTTATTTTTAAAACACCTCTAAAATGGAAAGTACATGTTATTATATACACTATACAAACTAATAAAACACACAAAGCTTTGTACAATTTATATGCTGATACATGTAGTTTAAAAACCGGATCAAACCAACGGGTTCAACCAGGAACGTGAGTGGTCACCGTTCGGCTAGCAAATAAAAGCCGTCCGAAAACGAACCGAAGAGAATCGACCGAAACGTATAAAAATGAGTGAATCAGGCCTGATCGGGATCAATTTCTTTTTGTTTTTCTCCGGTTAATCACAGGGTACCCGCCGCCGCATCGCGCGGGTACCCTGCTAGTTACTTATTAAGTATATTTGCCTTCTATTTTTAGAATGTTTGAATTTTCAACTTACAATCATTTATGCATAGTATACAAACCATAGAAACATAATTAGAACTTGACAATTAAAACATAATTAATACTCCTATTATAACACTCATTACATAAATATTTAAAAATGAAAATAATTAATACGTAATTAATAAATGATTAATACACTCATTACTTAAAAATACAATCATATATTCACATTGTACAACAATTAAAAGCATATATCTACACAAAAGTACATATGATGTCTTCCTAAAATAATGGTGCATATAGTTTTAAAAACCGGACAGGACCAACGGGTTCAACCAGGAACTGTAGTCACCATCGGTTCGGCTAGCCAATAAAATCCGTCCGAAGATGAACCGGAGTGGACCCGTCGGAACCGATAAAAACGGGTGAACCGGGCCTCATCGGGATTAAATTCTTTTTATTTCTCTGGTTAATCGTCACAGGGTACCCGCCGTCGCAACGCGCGGATACCCTACTAGTACTTTATAATGTATTTAGGACTTTCTTTAAAAGGAAGTCTTAAAAATATTAAGACAATAAACATTACTATAAAAGGAAGGTTTAAAAAATGAACCAATAATTAAGTTCTCGCTACACTAATTGTATTAGTACTAGATGAGTACCCGTGCATAGCACCGGTAATTTTTAGCTGCAGATAATTAACGATATGCGATATTGTGGTAAATATTTCTTATAACGGTCAAAATAAGCGTTTTTCTAACAAAATATATAGAATATCTGCAGAAAGTACCCGTAAGAGTTGAGAAGTGAAAGTGAAGGTATAATGAGAGATTATTTTTTGTTGTAAAATAACATTTTTGTGGGGAGATATGAAATGGTTTGTGTGGATTGATATGGTGGAATCGATTACACATTTTTAATAATCATTATCGATAGTAATGATTTTTAACAGTTACACTTTTTAATAATTTTTGAAGGCCGTTACAATGATAAATTAAATGGGCTATTATAATGTTATAATGATATTGATGACTGAATTTATTATTCAAATGTTGTTACAATTTATTGTGTTTCATATAATAAAATTCAATTTTCATTCCTTCCTAAAATACATTCAGTTTTTACTTTTCACATTCACATTCAAGAATTGTAGCAATATCCTTAGTATAGAAGTATAGATAGATAAAATCACAATATTTATTTCCTCTTTTTGCCTTCTTTATTTAAACCCGAGTCACAAATAATAACAAAAAATAAAATAAAATTACATATGAATATATGAATCTTTGATAAAGTCAAGATCATGAAAACTCTAATAGCACAACATATAATTTCGCTGGCTTTCTTCTTTTCTTTTTGCTTTTTCACTCGTGGACCAGCTAGACCTTTTACTTTATGGCTTACAATAGTGGCGGCATTCGGTGGTAGAGGGGTTTGGTGGTGGTGGGTTTCGGTGTTGATGGGGTTACAATCATGGATGAGCTCGTTGGTGGAGGTGAATGGTGGTGTAGTGGTGGAGTTGGTGGGGGAGTGGAGTTTATAGGCTTCATGAAACCCGCTATGCAAGGCTGCAAAGAAACCAACATATATATACACAGTCTAAAAAATATAACATACTTTCATCATTAGGGTTTTGAGAAAAGGAGGCATACCTTTTTTAAGGATTTAATCGTAGCCAATGTACCAACCTACAGAAACATGAATAAATTAGTATGAAAACATGGTAGAAGTGGTTTACGATGATACTCATAACATGATATCTAAAACTGAGAACCAAAACGAAAGCAAAAAAGTGTGAATGTGATGAAGCTGGATATTGAGAAGAATAAGTGTTTATGTTTCTGTGTGTTTTTCAATGCAATTGTGGTCCCTATTTATAGGGGATTTACCCAAACTATAGTCAATGGAAATTAATGGGCCTATTAATTTCTTCCATAATTAGCCTCCATAATTATAGAAATTAGTGGTTACATGAACACATTAAATGCAGTCATTTAATGAGCAATTATATTACTTAAATGTTATTTACGTTTTTAATGTATGATCAATGTTATTTACGTTTTTAAAACATTAGCATTAAATGAGCAATTATATTACTTAAATGTTACGTTTTTAAAACATTAGCATTACATGTTTATAAACCCTAAACCCTAAAATAGCAAGATTCTCTATAAATGTTACGGTTTTTAACTATATTTCACTTACCCCCCTTGCCAATTACTATACGACCATAAACCGATCAACTCTTTGCCAAGCTTTCACTCTGTGCCCTCTTAAATTTTTTGACATTTTCTTTCTTTTAGCAGATTTTTAACTTTCCAAAGAATTCCTTAAATTGTCTCTTTATAAGTACGAGCATAAGGTGATTCGATCTTGTATATAGTTAAATGTGTGTGTGTCACTCGTTAATAACTAGACTAGACTTGTCCTTCACAACACTAAATGTAGAAGATCAGATCTCAATCTAAGAAATGAGTGAGAGCCGCTCTCACCATTTCTTGAGACCTGATCTAGCTTAAAGTGACTCTTGAGAGCTCTTGCTATGGTATTGACTGTCGTAGACGCTATTCCTTCGTTCTTGTTGCAGCGCAAGTCTAGTAATCTTGTAGCTACACTCTCGTATAATATAGAATAAATCTCTGGTTAGAGCGTCTCGCTACTGTTAGCTTGTACTCTTGGCATAGAGAATCATTCTCCTCTTGTCAGAGTGTTGTTGTTGTGCCTACGGTCTAGTCTATGGAAGTCATACTAGTGGTCTGTCGCGATCATTCTTGTATAGAGTGAATGTTGTGCATTTGCGTGTGTGCTAGAAAGAAGAAAATAGAAGAGTGAGTTTATATCCCGTCTACCAGTGATATTAGAATTGATGTGTGACCTCCTGGCAGAGTGTCTCTATATCTCACAAATCCAATACACGTGTCTTTTGCACTTCTTATATCTTCTTCTTCTGTGGTAATGCACTGTCGGTGCTAATCTAGTATCCCTTGTCGTGCTTTAGATTCATCGTTTACTGTTGAGCTTTCGGGTTGGATGCGTTGATGATACGAAGTCGTTGACTAGTGAGATCTGGAGGATATCGTACTATGTCGTGGAAGTTACATGAGGTTTTTGAGTAGTCGAGTTCATCGTGTAGGCTCTATAAACCCAACACACCCTCATTAAGAGATATCAAAATCGTAAGATATCATAATCCTAAAACCCCCCCCCCCCAATAGCTCTGAAATGATGTAATTCTTTTATTATATAAAAAAGATGTGGTGTTTTAATGATGGAGCATTTATAATCCGACTTCAAGATTAGCCTCTCCATTTGCCATTTGCCTTTACATTTTCCTGACATTTAATATGTAGAGTAATCGTTGCAGCCATGGAGCATTTACAACATGATTGTATGTCATTGAATATACCAGGTTTAGGCTGTAGAGCTGCCTGCGTCTGCTAAAAAAACACACACCCTCCATTAAGAATCGGCAACAACATCCATCTTTCTCATCTTCTTCTTCAGGTAATCTTTTAATTATTTTTTTTATTTTTTTATATGGATTTGATTTAAGGTTTTGAGATCTAGGTTTTTTTTGGTATTGAATTTGGTTGATTTAACGTACACACACCCTCCATTGAGAATCGACAACAACATCAATCTTCATCATCATCTTCTTCTCTTCAGGTAATTTTTTAAATATTTTTTATATATGGATTTGATTTGAGGTTTTGAGATCTGGGTATTTTTGGTATTTTTGTTTGTAAGTATTCAATTTCTCTTTTGGGATTATCCATTTCAAGTATATAGATTGCAATTGATGGGCCTCGGGGAATTGAGTGATTAAGTTGCAGCAACAAAAGCCAAACCACAAAGGGCGAACAAGAATGATACATAGTGGTTTCAGGTTTGTTACTCATTATTATGAAGACACCAGCTGATGAAAATGTTTTGTCATACCAAAAGTTTGTCAAGTTTGTTTTAGATGAAACTAAGTTGTCTACTAAAAGTTTGGTTCCTTCTTATTTGCAGGTAATTGTTTTTTTTATGTTGCTGTTAATTGTTGTATTCTGCAATTTGTTACATTTATGTGGTGTGTGGTTAAATTGAGGTTCAGATCGAGTTGCTTCCAGCTTTGACTTTATATCAAGTCCAAAGTCAAAACCGTTGATTCTTATGAACTCCAGTTTTGACTTTGTATAAATTAGAGAGTGTGAATTGATTCATGTTCGATATTAGATTTTGGTAAGTATAGTAAACTTAGGATAAACATATAATGGTTATTGATTATGACATTTAACTTGAGATGATTCAGTCATCAAAGTTTCATCCTGTTTTCATTTGAATTGATCAAGTATATATTTAGTCCAATCAAAATTATATACTGAAAAATATAGCAGTGATGGCATATTGTGTCAATTTGGCCATTTGGGTACAAATCACCATTTTGAATGCGAAGGTCAAAGTCGGCTACATAATCCGATTATGAATTAAAGGAAGTGTCTCCACAGTTGAAAATGAAATTTCAGAAGTACTGTTTTAATATTAAAAGTAAATAGCATGTTGGTTTTTTGCTTGCTTTTAGGTTCTCATTGGCTGTTGGAACTCCCTATTGTTTTGAATATGATGGTTATGTGATTTGAGTGATGACGATTTTCATAAAACAAGAAACCAACACCTTAATTTAGTACCTTCAAAACAGGAAGAGTTTAGCAATTTGAAAGCAGTGAATGGGAAGACAAAGCTTAAGATGTGCTCATTTCAAGCTCTTAAGATTAGGTTACTTCGTAGTCTTTCTATTGAATCAAGTGATGGTATGCATGTACTCTTATAAATAGATGGTTGTTTATCAGAGTGGGTAATCTTATATTAAATTTGCTCAATTTTTTTCTAGTGTATAGGACTATACTCTATAGGAGTCGCCGTGTGTTTGGTACTTTAGTATCAATGACAATATATAACCAGACAGTTTTTTAGGCAACTTTTTTCCAGTTACTTGCTATTACAAATTGGCAGGCGTGGCTCAGTTTGATGGATCAGGCAAAAGAGGAGACTAATATTTCTCAAATAGGCTTGAATCGAGAGGCACAACATAGATATTTAACTTGGAGAGCCCAAAAGGTTTGTCTATCTTCTTTTGTTTATTATAAAGTATATGTTGTTAATGCCATGTTTAATTTGCGTGATGGATCGATGTGTAAGACATAAAATGCTATCTCTATGGATTTACTGAAAAAAGTAGTGTTTTCACTTTTGACTGCATACAAAAAATTTATCTGTGTCTGTTTTTGTCCCTCACTATAAAAACAATGTTAGGTCGGTATTAATGCTTTAACTCAGACCAAACAACCCTTAATTAATAATTTCTGCACCAATTCCATTTTAGTTTTTAATCGTGTACGTGTAGTTATGCCCATTCTGAGTAAATGAAAGAAGTCGCGTTTTCTGTGCTTTTATTATGCGGTTATGTTAAGAAGATTTAGTTTTAATGTATCTTTGTTGATAAATCTTCATATTAACTCAGAATACGTTCTATGCGAACAGGTCTGCCAACAGATACACTGATGCTAATGCACTTAAATAGAACGTATTCTGAGTTAATATGAAGATTTAGTTCTAATGTATCTTTGTTGATAAAATGCAGGATACACTGAGATCAACTCCACCAAAAAACAAACAAATGAAAAGGCTACAACCATTGGAATTATGGCATCAACTGTGTTTTATATGTTGTGTGAAGTGCTTGGATATATAGCATTTGGAAATGATGCGCCCAGATATTTTCTGACTGGATTCGGGTTTCATGATCCATTTTGGCTCGTCGATGTTGTGAATGTTTGCACAGTTATTCATCTTCTTGGTGCTTATCAGGTAAATACCTTTACCAACAATACTCATCGTCACAAATGGTAATTAGCCTAATATATCTTGCAGTCACTTTTCCTGACACAACCATTCTATGATTTTTAAATCTTACATTCTGAAAGTTTATTGAGTTGGCCTTTAACATTATATATGATTGATAGACCTTTTATTAAGGCGTTGAAAGGAAAAAGCTATCAGATTTGAGTGACGCGTTTGTAACTAAAGAATGTTTGGCATTGTGTTACAACTAAGCTGTGGAAACCGCTATGTAGACATTTTTATGTTACCTTAAATTATTATGGATTCAAAACAAGATATGCAAAGAAAATTAGTTGTAGAAGTCGAGTTTTAAGTGGTAACTGATAAGCTACTATGGGCTAGGTTTGTTGTAAATGTTTTAAGTGGGGATCATATATAAATTGTATTCCATAGCCATTTTATAACTACTTTACTTTAATGTTTGTGTTATACTCTACATACCCCTTACGACATATATTAATGAAAAAGCCTCAAAATGATCCTCGGGAGGAACCGAGGAAGTGCTGTCATAATGCTACTCCTAAGAGCATCAGGTGTCATAACACCGTAACACTATTTTTTGGGTGTCACGTCAGCTTTAACACCATAACACCAACACAAAAAAAAAACCAGGTAACCATAACACCATAACATCACTTTTTAGGACCCACTATTTTTATTCTTTTCCATTTATTAAAACAAATTAAATACAAAATAATATATTTTTCAAGTAATAAAACTAAAACATCCTTTTTAATGAAAAAAAACAGGGACTAAAATCACAAAGACTGAAACCATAGGGACTAAAATGTAAAATTTTCTTCTTCTCTACACTCTACCTGCGTGTAAACACACACTCAAACACACACCAACACACACACTAAAAACACACACTGTAAACACACACTCAAACACAACACATACATTTTTTAAAGAAAAAAAGAGATAATAGGCTGCGTTATAGTGTGTTTGTGTCAACGTGAAGCCCAACGGCGTCTCCCTTTTTCACTTCCCGGTGTCATAACGCCGGAAACGAGGTTGCCGAATCCACCAACGGCATGATGACACCGTTTGCTCTAACATATATTTTGATCTGTACCGGTATATAAGTTTCAGCGACCTCTGCTACTTACGAGTACCTTAATCCAAACATACCGGAAACCTATCATATTAAACAACAGTAAGTTGTACAAAAATATCCTAATACATATATTGTAGTCACAGATACACTTACACATCAATACTGCCAATACAGATGCCTACAAGTACCAGATACAGTTCCGGTGCTCAAGATTGACGACCAACGCTACGAAGACCCAGAAATAGAAAAAAACAGGAACCAGTTCCCTTTAGCTGTCCTATTTGAAATTGATCCAGAAAACTACCAGATGGCCAGTTGTTCTTTGTTATTGCGCTATTCCCAATTCTAAATACAAACACAGTCACAATATACTAAACACAAGTTCTGTTTTTTAGCGCATTCGATTCACAACAGATGCAACGAATTTCAAAATAAATACACAAAAGAAATGGTACTACCAAAGATGCGCCACGTGCGGGAAACAAGTCATTCTAGGTGATCTAATTCCCCGGTGTAAAAACCATGGTCCACAGTCTACTACAGTCTACAGGTAATGAGTAATGACTTACTAGCAACACCTACTTCATACTTAAAAATATACTAACAACTTATAACAACCCACAATTTTTCTCTATGTAATTATCCATCTATTAAATTAGATGCAATTTTCCTCAGTGTAATTTCCATCTATTAAATTAGATGCAACCATTTTCATGGAAAGATTTTTTTGCTTTATTCATCCACATAATGTATCGTAACTATAATTACAAAAAGTAAAAGTGCTCACGCAATAAACCACTACCATGCAAATTTCATCAACGTTTATGTCATGTAACATTATAATATGGCAAGCCAATATGTTTTAATCCCATTTTACCATACGTTATCTAATTTAACAGTTACCTTTCATAACATTTATTTACAAACGGATTTTAACGTTTTCGTTTTTATTAAAACCCGACTACATTGTAAGTGTACATCAATTACCAAATGTTACAAGCTTTTAAGGCTTGTGTAAGGTTACAATACATAACTTTTAAATATCTTTTTCCCTTCTTATAATATCAATGTATAAACTCATTTTAAGCCCAAAGTACAAATATGACAAAGCATTGAATTCAAATTAAGATCATTTCCCTCCAAATTTTCTTCAAGGCATTCCGTTACCATCTTTTGGGCCATGAGTTACAACTTTCTAAGCACCATATTAAACATTCGTTCTCTCCATTTTAAGCCCCATACTCGTTAGTAAGCCGCGAATGCTGTGAATAGATCTATTGAGTATGAGGACTAAACTTTCCCGTCCAGATTCTGGTACATACATGGCCAGCAGACGCATTTCATTTAAGGAACTTCGAGTGTTTGGCAAAGCACCCGCTGGGGCAACAACTTATGAATAACATTTACTTAAGGTTTCGGTGTCATGAGATTAGTGCAATAATATAATATTGTTTACCATGATAATTGTATTCGTTGCAATTATTTCTATTTCATTGACTTGTATTCAACTATTATATTTCTAACACTGTGAATTTCACTCAACCGTTGTGTTGACCCTTTTAGCATGTTTATCTCAGGTGATAGAGCAAACTAAGGTACGGAGTGGCATTGGACTTGAGGAAGTCCAAACTTGTTATCATTCAAACTTTATGTTTTCAATGTATTTTGGGACTTCTCCTTTTGCAAAACTCTAAAATAATATTGAATGATAACTAAATTTTCCAAAACGTCTATTTTGAGTCGTTTTCTTTTATTATGACTGTTGATTCATGAAGTAATACCCCAAATTAGCTTTCGCTACTATATGTCAAATAAGGGGATGTTACAGATTGGTATCAAGAGACTTGGTTATAGAGAACAAGGTTAAAACCTAAACTATAACTATTTTTCATCCAAGAAAGTCCTCCGTGCCACTACATTTCTTGAATAGTATATAAAGATACATAACTATTATATAAATAACTTACGTTATTTTCCACTGGGTTGTTTTAGAAATATGTCTTCAAACACTCCTACTATATCTACCCTATTATCGTCCCATCTGATTACGATGTTGAGGATGCTTTTTCCTCTAAAAATACTCCTAACTATACCCCGGCTTCACTAGACTATTTCCCAGCCACATCGGGAAACACTTCTTCTGATCCTTCAGAGGATTTATCTAAGGATCTTTGGGCCTCGCTAACCATCTCACCTTTCTATGATGATCCGTATATGAAAGTTATGCAAGCATATAATGCTACTAATAATGAATCACCTATTCCACCACCACGAGCTCCTATTGCTCCCCCAACTGTTTTGCCTCCATCTCCAGTGTTACCACTATCACCAATGTTTGATCCACAAGATTTCTTTCTTCTCGAGGAGATTTTACCACCTCAAAAACGAGCCCGTTTCCTACCATCCTCCTCTGATTTCTCTACCTCACCTCAGGTATTTGAGATTGGAGAGAGTTCTCATAAGACATATCTGGAGTGCCATGAGGAACAGATCGAGACTATTTTAAATCACTTAGATGAGCTCCCTTATGAGCGCGTTGAGCACATGGAAGATAAGATAGAAGGTCTTGGTAATGGTCGAGTAATCATACAACGAGATTTTGACCAACTAGAAACCAAACTGCAAGAAGCTCGTACCTAGATTTCTGGATTTTAGAGAGAGCAAATAAGGCATGATGACGAGATTGTTCTTGCTCGCGTCAGGATTTCTACTCTCAAGATGCTCATTGAGGATATCCAGGTTCACTACCGATCAGATATGAAGAATCTTCTAAATAAGATCCATAAGCTCAAGAACCACAAGGGAGGACCACCAGACTACTAGACTAGATCCTTATCATTTACAACTTTTGTTAGAATCCAACCACTGGATGTGTGGCATAAATAATGACACTTGTAAAATTTTGACTATGTAAAATATGTAGACAAGTTGTTTATAACATAATGAATTTGTGATTCTGTTATACCTCGCTGTTTCATGATACCGATTTATGTATGTCGTGGTTGTCTATCCTATTTTTGGTATTACGATTACTCATACCCTGATATATCCGGGACTACTATGGTTCTTACCATCCGGTCTTCTCAAACCTTTGTACCTAGATATGATGGATATGATTAATAATCATGACATTAAGCATAAGAATTTTGGAATCTAAGTCTATCTTTGCAGAGTTTGATAACTCGTTATGGATTATACCAAAACCACTGAGAAGTAAACCAGTCCCCGAGAAACTTAATAAGTTAGATGCTTGTTAGAGTGTCAATTCTAAATTTTTTTGTTATATTCTGCAACGTAATATCAAATAATGTGTATTTCTTTGTTAGAACTTGTATCAAATAAGTTATTGTTAAAATTCCCATACATTGTACAAATGACTTATGATATGATTCTTATTTTGTGTTGTCTTGTAAATGTTGATAGAATGGTGCAACATCATCCATGACTCAGGCCGCCATCAGGAAACTAGTTGTTGATAGTGTTGTTGCAGCTCTGGAAATACAAGCTGCTACCATGGCAAATGCTGATGATACCAATAGGAACACCGGACCAAGAGAAACTCCCGTAGCAAGAAAATGTAGCTACAAAGAGTTTATGAGCTGCCAATCTTTCAATTTCAAAGGTATGAAAGGGGTTGTTGGTCTCATCCGCTGGTTTGAATGAACTGAATCGGTATTTTACCATAGTAATTATATCGAGGATTGCAAAGTGAAATTTGCTACTGGTACTCTAACAGAAGAAGCTTTGTCCTTGTGGAATTCATTCACCCAACCTATTGGAATAGAGGAAGCCTACAAGATCACCTGGTCTGATATTTAATAAAGCTCTTAAATAAAGGAAGTATTACTGTCCTGAACGAGATTCAAGAAAATGGAAGATGAATTTTACCAATCTACTGTAAAAGGAACTGATCTCTGATTACCGTTAGAAGATTCTAGGAGTTGGCAGCTTTATGTCCAAATATGGTGCCAAATTACTGAGAAACTTATGGAAGTCTTCATCGGGGGATTACCTAGAAGTATTGAAGGAAATGTTACCGATTCAAAGCCTCAAACTTTGGAGGAAGCCATTACATTAACCCAGTAGGTTAATGGATCAAGTAAACCATAGCACAAGTCTGTGCAGGAACCAATGATCCAAACGAAAGTTTGTGATATAGAAGAACCTCCAACAACACAAATAACCAAAACAAACAACAACAACAACTCAACAATGATCCCACCACCAGCAGATAGAAGGCAGAAACCTTCAAGGCTATATGCTGTTCATCCAACTGAAACAGTAAGTATACTGGAAGCCTTCCCTGTGTAGAAAATGCACCCTGTATCACAACAGGACCTTGCACTAATCAAGTGTCAGATCTTGCAACAAGGTGGGTCATCGACAGGATACTGCAGAGAAACAAAGGGCCAGCCACTGGAAGCAACCTAGCAGTTGAAATTGATGAAATGGGTCGAACACTTTAAGTTATGAATCAAAGACTTCTTTCTTCTTAAATCTTGGCTTCTACTTAGCTTAAACCTTCTTTTTCTCTCTCTTATGGTATGGTAGATATGATTTTTAAGTGTAGTATTGAAGTTTTGATGGTGAATTGGAAAGGGTATTGTATGTATGCGTGTATATATAGTGTAAAGAAAAGAGTATTGCCCAAGTTTACTTGGAGTGGTGACCAAGTTATGGGAGTGGTGGCAAGGTGTTTGTTAGAGTACTTGAAAAGTAATAGTAGTGTGCAAGGAGGTGATTCATGGAGCTACTTGAGGTGCTTAAGGTGCTTGAGGTGCTTGAGGTGCTTAAGGTGCTTGATTTTTAGATTAGAACTAGTTTAAGGTGTTTAGGGTTTTTGTCTAAGTTTAGGTTAGAATTAGGGTTTTAAGATGAATTGGAGTCTAGGTTTAGGGTTTAGATGTGATGCTTTAGGTACTAGTAACTTGCGATATTGAGCTTGTACGAAAACTAGAATGAAAATGGTGGGAAAATGAGCTAGTTTGTTTTTTGCTTTATGGCTTGTATTATTAAGCTCAAATAAGTTGTACTTTGATTTAGGAGGGAAAATGTAATTCAAATATTATGTATTGATCACTTGTACACATGTTTGAAGGCTTGTACATTCATTTTATATGTAAACAATTCATATAATTAGGGTGTTGATATAAACATTAACGTTTGAAATCCGTTTTGTAATAATGTTTTAAAAAGTATATTAAATAGATAATGTATGATAAATAGAGTTTAAAACATATTGCTTGACATATTATAACGTTTACTGGCTAGGATAAATCTTGATGAAATTGGCATAGGTGGTTGCGTTGAGGCTCGTTTACTTAGTTATGAAGATTTACGTTGCATAATAGGTGGAATAAAGCAAAAATATTGCTGTGAAAATGGTTGTACTAAAATTTAATAGTAGCTATTACAATGATGACAATTGTATTTTAATTTAATTGATGGATAATTACATTGATGAATTTTGTGGGTTGTTTTATAGTCTCCCAACTGAAGAAATCTCGTCCCGAGATTTAGTTGGATGTCAGAGTGATGTTTGAAAATAGATGCGGATACTTGGCACGAATTTGATCTTTGCGTTCCCACGTAAATTTTGGACCTCTTTTAGAGTTCCATCTTACTTTGACTATAGGAATACAACTTTGTCTTAGTTGCTTGACTTCTCGATCCATAATTTCTATTGGTTCCTCCACAAAGTTGAGTTTGTCATCGAGCCGAAGCTCTTTCATTGGAATGACGAGAGATTCATCATATAAGCATTTCTTTAGATTAGAAACGTAGAAAGTACTGTGGACACTACTGAGTTCTTCAGGAAGCTCAAGTGTGTATGCCACTGGGCCGAACCTTTTAAGGATCTTAAATGGTCCAATGTATCGGGGATTAAGCTTTCCTTACTTTCTGAATCGGATGACACCTTTTTGAGGTGATACTTTCAACATAACACGATCTCCAACATGGAATTCCAAAGGCTTTCGTCTTACATTGGCATAAATCCTTTGTCGATATATTGAGCTTGCAAGCGTTGTCGAATTTGTACTATCTTTTTTGTGGTTTCATGGATTATCTCTGGTCCTGTGAGTTGAACATCTCCAACTTCGGCCCAGCAAACAGGTGATTTGCACTTTCGACCATAAAGTGCCTCGAATGGTGCTGCCTTAATACTGGCATGGTAACTGTTATTGTAAGAAAATTCTACCAATGGTAAGTGTCTTTCCCATCCATTTCCAAAATCTATAACACAGGCTCGAAGCATGTATTCAAGTGTTTGGATGGTTCTTTCACTTTATCCATCAGTTTCGGGATGATATGTCGTACTCATGTCTAATTGAGTACCCAAAGCATTTTGCAATGACAGCCATAATCTGGATGTGAAATGGCTGTCACGATCCGAGATGATAGATATCGGCACTTCATGCCGTGAGACTATTTCCTTTATATATAACCTTGTAAGGCTTTCCATACTATCTGTTGCTCTGGTGGGGATGAAATGTACTGATTTGGTAAGGCGATCTACAATGACCCAAATTGTGTCATGTCCGCTTGACGTTTTGGGTAGTTTTGTAACGAAGTCCATCGTTATTCTTTCCCATTTCCATGTAGGAATCTCTGGTTATATCAGTAAGCCGGATGGCTTCTGACATTCTTCTTTAACTCTAGAACATGTCAAACACTTGCCGACATATTCAGCGATGATTGCCTTCATGTTAGGTCACCAATAGAGTTTCTTTAGATCCTGATACATCTTGTCAAAACCTAGGTGGATGGAATACTTTGATTTATAGGATTCATACATGATTAAATCTCTCAAATTACCAAAGAGTGGTAATACCTCCTTTGTTTTTTTAATACATCGGGTTCCAATCAGGACGCTATATTCAATAAGTGCTTTGTCATTCCTTGTAGATTTTTCAGCTTGTTGTTCTCTTCCTTGATTACCTCGGTTTGGGCTTCGAGGATTTGTGATGGTAATTTTTGGTGAAGGGTCATGACTAATGCCCTAACTCGGAGTAGTTTGATTTGTTCTTTCCGGCTTAAGGCATCTGCTATAACATTTGCCTTTCCAGGATGGTAGCGAATCTCACAATCGTAATCTGTGAGCAATTGTAACCAACGACGTTGTCTCATGTTCAACTCTTTCTGATCAAGGATATGCTGAAGACTTTTATGATCAGTGAACACAGTACACTTTGTGCCATACAGATAGTGTCTCCAAATTTTAAGAGCGAACTACAATGCTCCTAATCGAGGTGGATTGTGTGGTATAATTCTCTTCATTAGGCTTAAGTTGTCGAGATGCATATGCAATAACTTTTTTCTTTGCATTAGCATTGCTCCCAGACCTTGATGAGATGCATCACAGTAAACAACAAAATCGTCATTCCCTTTTGGTAATGCTAAGATTAGAGCTTCACAAAGTTTCTGTTTTAGCAGTTGGAAAGCTGACTCTTAGTCTTCTCCCCATATATACTTCTTGCTTTTCTGAGTTAAGTCAGTCAAAGACTTTGCAATTTTTAGAATCTTTGTTGGAATCATCTTCCTTGGTAACCGGGCAAGTCTAAGAATTGGCTTCGTATTACGTAGGTGTGTGTGGATGTGGTAGGAGATGCCCAATTCTTAACTGCTTTAATCTTCGCGGGTTCAACGTGAATTCCTTGACTATCAATCACATGCCCGAGAAATTGCACGATACTAATCCAGAAATCACATTTAGAGAACTTGGCATATAATTTCACCTTTTTGAGTAATTCCAAGATTATTCTCAAGTGATCTGCGCGTTCTTCTTTGTTACGAGAGTAGATGAGAATATCATCGATGAACACTATCACAAATTTAAACAAGTATGGTTTATACACACAGTTCATGAGATCCATGAACATAGCAGGCGGTTAGTTAAACCAATGGTCATCATTGGAATTCTAAGTGTCCGTACTTATTTGAAAGCAATCTTAGGGAAAATCTTATCCTAACTCTCAGTGATGATAGTCTGATCTTTAAGGCAATTTTCGAGTAAACCTCGAACTTGAAATTGGTCGAATAGATCGTTCGATCTGGGTATGGGTTTAACGATCTTTATGGTGAGTTTTATTCAGCTGATAATCCAATACACATTAGAAAAGATCGTCTTTCTTTTTAACAAAATAGCCAGGAGCTCCACAGGGGGAAGTACATGGTCAGATAAAACCTGTCTGATAACTCTTGTAGCTGGTGGATGTTCTGCATTTGAAGGAGCTTAGTCTTGTAGGGTGCTCGAGTCTATGTGCCGTCCTGGAATTAAATTGATTTGAAATTCTACTTGGCGAACTGGAGGAAGGCCAGGTAGATCTTCAGGGAAAAACTTCCAGAAATTCTCTGACTACTGGTATATCTTCCAATCGTTTCTCGGCTGACTTCTTTTCCATTACTTGGGCTACGAAAACTTGGATTATCCTAGGATATATACCTACGGTTTTATACAGGATATGGGCTTAGTCGGTTATTCCTTTGATCCTTGGATGATTAACGTAATAGTTATGCTGGATGTGTAGAAATTTTGTCCAAGATTATTTTCTGATCTTGTATACCCACCAACAATTCTACTACAAACCAATCATTTCATCTCTATTAAACCATCTACTGGTTTATTAACTCCCCCATTTTTGGTGTTTTTTTTGTGGGGGGGGGCCCCCCCCCTTGGTGGGGGCCCGACGGGGGGGGGGGGGTCAGGGTGACCCTGGATTAATGGTATTAGTGACTACTAGGTTATCCATCGGCATTTTAATGTAAATAAAGTAGTATCTAGAGTAATTGTGGGATATTTAGCTATAGAGCAGGAGATTGGATACAAAAAGCTTTATTAGCTCCTGATCAAATATACTCTAGCTAGATGTTGGTTTAGAAGAACCGTACTGTTGTACTCGTTCGGTTACTTGGGTGAGCGTTCTTGTCCCGCAGCACAGTATGCTTTTCCATGGGCATGTTGTTGCCTTTGGGCACTGGTTTCTGTAATGCCCTTTTTCTCCACAAGCATGACAAGTTACTAACACTAGTTGCAAGATGCTTCTAGTGGCTAGCCCTTTGTTTCTGCAGTTCCTGGTCAGATGACCCACCTTGTTACAAGTCTGACACTTAATAGTGCAAGGTCATGTATGATGTAGGGTGCATTTCTTACACAGTGGAAAGCTTTTAGTATACCTACTGTTTTTAGTTGGGGCGACAGCATAAGCCCTAACAGTTTCTTGCCTTCTATTCTGTTGTTGTTGGTAATCATTGTTGCGGTTGCTATTGTTGTTACGGTTGTTTTGGTAGTTGTTGTTGGTGAAGGTTCTTCTATCATCAAACTTTCGTTTGTGATCATTGGTTCCTTGCACAGAATTGTGCTTTGTTACTTGATCCATTAACCTCTGAGTTATGGTAATGGCTTCTTCCAAAGTTTGAGGCTTTGAAGCGGTAACATTTCCTTCAATACTTCTGGGTAATCCCCCGATGAAGACTTCTATGAGTTTCTCAGAATTTGGCACCATAGTTGGGCATAAGACTGCCAATTCCTGGAATCTTCTAATGTAAGTCTTGAGATCATGCCCTTTTACAGTTAGGTTGTAAAATTCATCTTCCATTTTCTTGACTTCAGTTCGGGGGCAATACTTCTTTATTAAGAGCGTTTTAAATTCAGACCAGGTGATCTTGTAGGCTTCCTCTATTCCAATAGGCTGGGCGAATGAATTCCACCATGATAAAGCTTCTTCAGTTAGAGTACCAGTAGCAAATTTCACTTTGCAGTCCTCAGTACAGTTACTGCGGAGAAATACTGATTCAGTTCATTCAAACCAGCGGATGAGGCCAACAGCGCCTTCCGTACCTTTGAAATTGAAAGGTTGGCAGCTCATAAACTCTTTGTAGCTACATTTTCTTGCTACAGGAGCTTCTCTTGGTCCGGTGTTCCTATTGGTATTGTCAGCATTTGCCATGGTAGCAGCTTGTGCTTCCAGAGCTGCGGAAACACTATCAGCAACTAGTTTCCTGATGGCAGCCTGAGACATGGCTGGTGCTGTAGATGTTGGTGTCCTCTTGGGAGCCATTCTATCACCATTTACAAGACAACACGGAATAAGAATTCATATAATGATTATCATATCACAAGTCATTGTATAAAAATCAAAAATTTCATACTTAGTGATATTGAATTTATTTGACATATCATTGTATGGATTCTCATTTTGATGCAAGTTTTAACAAGGAAATACACATCCTTTGATATTACATTGTAGGTTATAACGGAAGATCTTGGAATTGACATTCTAACAAGTATTTAATCAATTAGGTTTCTCGGGGACGGGTTTACTTCCCAGTGGTTTTAGTATGATACCGCGACCACTTAGATAACTCATTATGGATCATACCGTACATGAGTAATCGTAATACAGGACATAGGATAGACATACCACCTAAACTTATTGGCATCATAAAATAGTGAGGTATAATGGAATCACCGCTGTATTAAGTCATAAACAACTTGTCAACATATTTTACATAGTCAAAATTTGAAAAGTGTCATTATTTATGCCACACATCCAGTGGTTGGATTCTAACAAAAGCTATAAATGATAAGGATCTAGTCTAGTAGTCTGGTGGTCCTTCATTATGGTTCTTGAGTTTATGGATCTTGTCTAGAAGACTCTTCATATCTGATCGGTGGCGAATCTGGATATCCTCGATGAGTATCTCTAGAGTAGAAGTCCTAACGCGAGCAAGAACAACCTGTTGTCATGCCCCATTTGCTTTCTCTGAAATCCAGCAATCTGGTCACAGGATTTATGAAGTTCGGTCTCTAGTTTGTCAAAATCCTGATGTATGATTACTCGACCATTACCAAGACCTTCTATCTTATCTTCCATGTGCTTAATGCGCTCAAGAGGGTGTTCATCTAAATGATTCAAAATAGTCTCGATCTGTTCCTTGTGACGTGCGTAAGACGTGTCTAGAGCGCCATGATAATTATCTCCAATCTCAAATACTTGAGGCGGAGCAGAAGGATTAGTAGAGAAAGATGATAGGAAAAGGGCTCGTTTCTGAGGTGGCAGAATCTCTTCAGGAAGAAAGAAATCTTGGGTATCAAACATTGGTGATAGTGGTAACACTGGAGATAGAGGCAAAACAGTTGGTGGAGCAGTAGAAGCTTGTAGTTGTGGAATAGGTGATTCATTACTAGTAGCATTATATGATTGCATGACCTTCATATATGGATCATCATAAAAAGGTGAGATAGCTAGCAAGGCCAAAAGATACTTAGATAAATCATTTGAAGGACCAGGAGAGGTGTTTCCCGGTGAGGCTAGGAAATAGTCCGGTGAAGCCGGGATATAGTCAAGAGAGTGTGTAGAGGAAAAAACATCCTCAACATCGTAATCAGATGGGACGATAATAGGGTGGGTGGATGAAGACATAACTGTATAATAACCCAGTGTAAATAACATAAGTTATTTATATAATAGTCTAATAGTTATGTATCATTTACATACTATTTTAGAAATGCAGTGGCACGGAGGACTCTCTTGGATGGAAAAAGTAGTTATAGTTTAGGTTTAAACCTTGTTCTCTATAACCGCGGCTCTGATACCAATCTGTAACACCCCGTTATTTGACATATAGCAGCGGAAGCTAATTTGGGATATTACTTCATGAATCAACAATCATAATCTGTGAAAACGACTCAAAAGAGACGTTTTAGAAAATTTAGTTATTATTCAATAATATATCAAAGTTTTACAAAAGAGGTCCCAAAATACATTGAAAACATAAAGTTTGAATGATAACAAGTTTGGACGTCCTCAAGTCCAATGCCACTCCGTGCCATAGTTTGCTCAATTACCTGAGATAAACATGCTAAAAGAGTCAACACAATGGTTGAGTAAAATTCATAGTATTTGTAATGAAATGTTTGAATACAAGTCATCATAAGAGGTAATAATTGCATGCATTTAAAATTATCATGAAAAAAACCGTATTATTGCCCTAAGCTCATGCAACCAAACATTAACATGGAAATCACCTCAGTGACATTAGTGAGGAATAAATGTCCTTGTAGAAAGATAACT
>BQNB010109262.1:0-22788 GCA_026074375.1 Tanacetum coccineum | reverse complement strand
TCACATGGATTCTCGTAGTTGCTTGTTCGGGATTTCATTCAACAAATACATGCACAAAGGTTTCATATTGAATTTCGTCGTCGGAAACACAGAGTATTGAAATGACTTCGACTGTTTCTGGGGACTAAAACAGATTATGGACACGTGTTATATGGTCCTGGATGGGAAAAATAAAAGCGTTGTTTTGATTTCACTAATGGCAAGAGGGTTGTTTTGACTAACATGCTGGGAAACGACTTGAGGGTGCTGGTTTTTGGAGATGATGGTTATGAAATTAATCATGAAAACCTGCCACGTACAAAGGTCATTTTAGACACTACGGTTAAGAAAGAAACACAGAAAGGTATTAATACATGATATTCTATGAACCTCATTACATTTTATAGGCCATATTTTGCTATTACAAAGGCTTCCAGTTTAATTATTAAAACTATTGTCCTTTTGTTTTAAATATGAAATGTAGACCCAAGAATGAGGCACATTTGTAACTGGAAGGGACACTCTGTGGTTCATGAGGACGAGGAAGCTGTGTTCTACCTGACACTCTCTCATCATGTAAAGAATAAAGGCAGTCTGGTATGCATATGATGATTTAGCCTATAAATTATAAATACTTGCATATTTTTAGTCACCTGGTATTACGTCTCTTTTTATGTAGGCAATCCCACCAGATTTTGTGACCACTAATGATCTCTTTAATTTCGAGTACACTAAGATTGTGTATGGTAAAAAGAGTTACAGGCTTGAGTTTCATCGATAATTCTACAATGATGACCCTAGTCGTGTCAATGATATGAAACTCATTGGAAACTGGAGGAGGATTTTGCGTCATTGCATGTTTGGAAAGAACAAGACAATTCACTTAAAGTACTTGACAGACATGTTAGATAAACGTGTTGTCAAAACCCGTGGACAAGATCTAGTCATGAATCCTGTGTTCCATATGTGTTAAGTAGGAGTACAGTAGTAGTTAAGTTGGTTTGTATTAAGTGGATTGTTCGTAGGTTTATAACATGTTTGGAAATTATTACTCCAGTTTCTTTTGTTAATTACAAAGGTTGAGTCAAATATGGCTAATAAACTTTTCGTTTATATGGTTTGCCAAAAATTATAGCTAAGCTCCTAAATGATGTATTATGAGGACGTTATAATAGTAATATTCTTACAGACTTCGTTTAGGGTAATTCAACCTTCCTACGTAAAGCTCAAGAGTAACCTCGATTAATATAAATGATCACCAACTTAGGCTAGAGCAAAAAGCCCAAGCTTGTTTAGTCTCGGCTCCTTCAAGCCTTTTAACTATTCGATCTCGTCCTTTCAGATGCGGCTCACCTAGTATCCTAGCCTATTTATGACATTGAATAAGACAAAAGGTTATATATCCTTTCACTAAATTTTAATAGTTTTTTAATTTATGATTGTGACATACCCTCTTAGATGTGATGATGATTGGTGACACACTATTTGATAGAAACTTATTATAGTAATTTTTTAGTAACTTTTTTTGTAATGGTCAGGGTCAAACTATTTAAAATGCTTGATCGAGTTATTTAGTGGCAGGGTCTAGCCACTTTTCATCTCCCGCCTTTAACACTATCCTGCCCACTATCACAAATACCCATAAACCCCTAGAGTAATTCATTTACATTTCATTTCCCATTTCATTTTCTTCCCTAAAATTGCAAGATCAAAAAGAAAAATACACATCTTAAAATGGTAGCACCTTCATTTTGTCAGAATCGAGCACATAGTTCCCCGATCCAACATTTAGAAGACATTTATGGTAAGCTTCATTTACGTTATTTTTTTTCTCTTTTTCTTTTCAATACCATATTAGGAGCATGCAGAACATGCCCTAAGAATTGATGTTTTATGTTTTTACACATAATCAAATGACCTCCTGTTTACACTAAAAATCCATCACAGTGGAAATTTTACCTCACCACCCGATAGGATATAACATTGTGCAGAAATAGAATGGTATGATTTGGTTGATAGTGAAACATTTTTGATAAACGAGTATGATGCAATGTTAGATGGCTTAGTTATTAAGGATGGTAGTATTTTGTTCTACTGTTTCAGGATACCTGGAAAATCCTTGGATGAAGGATTGGTACCACTCATGTCTAATCAAGATGTGCTTAGTCTGTTAGAATATGTACCTATATATATAGAAATTAAGGTGTATGTTGAAAAGAACACTGTAACACCCCCAAAATGGGTCGCAGCGGAATAAGGATCCGGGGCGTGTTACTTCAAGGCCAACAACACAAGATATATATAAGAACGACACAAATCTAGACTTATAAGATTTAACAAATTTAAATTCTAAAGATTCTAAGTACTGTTTTTGGAGTTTTCAGGTTTTTATGACTTTTGACAGCTAAATTAAACTAAGTAAATAAGCTAGAAATTGCAAATAAAGACTTAAAATGTATTAAGCTCTATGAAAACTTAAATTCTACTGAATTTGATAAGCTAAATCCTAAAATTACTTATCTAAATGAGGCTGAGAACACAGCAGTACTAACTTATGGTTAGTACTGGTAGTGTAAAAAATTCAGCAGTACTTTCACTTGAAAGTACTGCTGGTGCAATTTTGACTTTTGAAAACTAAATAAGCAACGAAATAAGCTAGAGAATGAAAACTAAATCTAAATAAGCTGAAACTAAACTTAATTCTATTGAGATTAAAGCTAACAGTACTAACTTGTGAAAGCAGTACTAACTTGGAGGTTAGTACTGGTAGTGTAAAGGCTCAGCAGTATTAACTGAGGTTAGTACTGCTAGTGTAATTTTGAGATTGCACTAAACCAAACACTACTTTACCATTTTGACAGGACTGAGAAAAGCTTTTTAAGAGAAATTTAATGAACAAGCACTAAATACCAGATAAAAACTAGCTTAAAACAAACTTATCAAATATGATTAAACAACTGAATAAGCAAAATTCTAAGATCTTAACTAATTAAACTAATATTTTTGGATTTTATGAGTTTTTATGACAGAAATTGATAACTAAAGATCTATAACTACTTAAGCAAAAACAGATGAAAACACATAACTAAATAGCACTAGAAGAGATATTTAAACATTAACAAGCAAAGAGAATAAGCAAATAAACAATATTAAGCATATAAACTAAAACTAAGCAATTTAAAACTGAAATTAGAGATGAATAAAAAGAGAAACTCACTTGATCCTTTAGCTAAACAAAAGGAACCAATAAAGGCAGCTACTAGCTCTCTAGCTTATGAATAAGCTAGAGTATAAGTCCTTGGGATCTCTTCCAAGGTAAGATCCCCTTCCAAAAGCTTAGATACAATAAGATCCATATGAGATTAAACTGATTTAAGGTTTAGATAAGGTTAATTCTGAATTCAAACAGCTCTATTTCAGCTTATAGACTGAAAGAGCTTAATAGGAGCTTATTGAAATAATTTGGCTTAATATATGACTTAAGTAGAACGCTTTTTAAAATGAGATTTATTAAATCCACTAACACTGAATTTCATTGATTACAGAAGTGTTTACATTACTTGAAAAAGGAAAATTAATAAAAATAAACAACTCGATTTAAGTAAACAAAATTACTAAAAACTAGATAAAAAGAAAAGACTAGATATCGTTTGTGTGTGAGAAGTGAGGTTTTTTATTAGTGCCCAGCTGAAGCTTTAGGGAACCACTAAAAGGGGCCCTGTTTTCAATCTTTTAATCTGACAATCATTTCTTCAATCATTTGATCATCATTGTGGCGTTGGATACATTTTGTGGACATGAGGTTCTTGAGGTGGCATTTTTGATGTGACGTTTGTGTTAGTTTTGTGAGTGATTTAGCACAAAAACCCACATAAACTTGTGCTTCATTCTTTGATTAGTGGGCCTTTGAGCTTGGGCTTTAGGATACAGTATCCTCTTGATTAGATAATTTTGACCTTCATTTGAGCTTGCGTTCTTGATTGGGACCTAAGCACCTTTAATTTCTATTTGCCCTTGTTTTACATGGGGGTGAAACTGGGGGAGACGTAGGAATAGTAAAAGGGGTTCCGCTCCTTTTTTTTGACAGATAAAAGTGTTGTAGTTTGGAAGTTAACACAGTTTGGCCTTTTTTACTTGTTCTCTTTCAAGTTATAAATAACTTTCGGAAATTGCAAGATTGGCCCTTGTAGATGAAAATTGGCTAAGGCTTTGGTCTTTTGGGGCTTCGGCTTTGTACTCTTTTGATTCTCGTGTCCGTGTTTGCTCCCGCTTTGATGTTTTCTTGTGGAATTTTGTCTTATCGTAAAATGCCACACACCAAACACAAATACAAGCATCTTTTTGCATTTTTGGCTATGTTTTGGGTTTTTTCACTTGCGTATTTATAGGTATAAATTAGATATGTGTATTTTTACATTATCAAATTCCCAAACTATACGATTGCGGTGTCTCAGGCTAATTATACATGTTATAAATAACCACATACATAAAAATCCACAAACTAAACTTTTGAAAATTAGCAAAGAGTTGTGTTTTTGAGACGAGATAAGAGATCACAAGTTATAAAACACCCGACTTCCCTTTTCTAGATTTTTTTTTTTTTTAATAATTTTCTTGATATTTAACTTCTAACTATAACTTATTTGTGTTGACATCTGTATTGTATCAATACCTCTTGGTCTTTTAGGATCTCTTAGAATAAAAGCACAATTAAGCTTCTAAAAGTTTAAATTCGTCCATCGATTTTTCATTTGTCCCATGCAAGCTTTAAAATACAAGATCATTGTTAATTACAATAGTCATAACCTAATATACTACTAATAACTACTCATTGTGACTTACTTTTCTTTCCGTAAATCCTACTTTCTGTATCTCAGGTTTTTTACTTATGTCTATAACGAAGGGCTCTTTAAGGACTTTTGTTTCGAGTACTTTATTTAAATTCAGAAATATAAAAGAGTGTAATGGCAAAAGAAGTGCAATAATTAGCTCCTAAGCCTTCTCTCTTTGTTCAATGCATATCAAGATTAAAGTCCACATCGAGGCAAACCAAAATTTGGCTTTTATTTAAGCTTACTTATGCAAGGCACACATTCATGTCTTCTATACACCGAAGGCTCTTTAAGACATGATGGACAATTTATTTGCACCTTATCCCCTTTGGCTCTTTAGGACCCAAAACAAGACAAAAATTAAGGCAAATTATTAACATTAGTCCTTAGAAAGGCTTACTAAACATCGCCACGCCTCCTGACAGATGTAGCAAAAACTATTTCGACTTATGGATTGTATAAGTAAAACCCGGTGCCTTTTATTCGAAGCACTCGATAGCGATGTTCGGACAAGACGGTTATTCTACTAATATGACGACGGGACCCTCCCTTATATGAAAACTCAACTGGCACGCATGACCAACGTGAAGTAATTTAGGAGAGGTACTTATTTATTATCTTATTGATATTTGTTTGTAAGCCAAATTAAAGGTATTCCTGATGTTGTACTTATTCTATCACCAAGGAACTAAGAAACTTCTATTAACTACTTTATTAACCAAAAAAACCATACAACTTTATTTATTAAACATTCATATAAAAGTGAAAAAGCTAATGGGAAAAAACGCCCCAATGACTAGTGAAATTGAAAACCCGTTTAGGTACGGATTCTGATTTGAATGGAACAAAAGATATTTTTTATGGATAAGTATCTGCTACGAAATTAGAAGAACAAATAATGACATTAAGCAAATAAAATTTTAAATCCTAAAGATTCTACGTATATTTTAGGGAATTTTCCGGTTTTTTATGGACTTTTGACCAGCTAATAATAAACTATGTAATAAGCTAGAAACGGCCAATAAAGACTATAAAATGTATTAGCTCTATGAAAAACTTAAAATTTCTACTGAATTTGATTAAGTTAACTCCTAAATTACTTATCTGAATTAGGCTAAGAACACTGGCAGTAGTACTAATTATGGTTTAGTATTCGTAGGGAAAAGTTAGCAAGTACTTTCACTTGAAAGTACTGCTAGTGCAATTATAGACTTTTTAAAAAAAAAATAAATACGATTGAAATGAAGCTATAGAAAATGAAAAACTAATTGAAATAAGTGAAACTAAACCTTAATTCTACAAAATTAAAGGAACAGTACTAACTTATGAAGTACTGGTAGTGCACAGGTTAGATCGTCTAACTTAGGTTTAAGTACTGTTAGTGCAAATTTGTGGAATGCACTAAACCCAAACACTACTACCATTTATGACAGAGTGAGAAAGCTTTTTCAGAGAAACTCTAATGAACAAGTGACTTGAATACCAGCTTAAAACTAGTTAAAACAAAACTTAATAATCATGATTAAACCAACATGAATAAGCTTTATTAAGATCAAAACAGATTTAAAACTAAGAATTTTTAGGTTTTATGTCGTTTTTATGACTAGATATATTTTAACTAAAGATCTATACTTACTTAAGAAAAACAGATGAATTTACATAACTACAATAGCATAGAAGATATTTAACATTAACAAGCACAGAGGCATAAGCCAAATAAACAATATTAAATATAAGTATAACTTATAGCAAATTAAACTGCACTTAGGACTATGAAAGGAGAAACTTACTGATCCTTTAGCTAAACAAAAGGAACCTAATAAGGCAGCTACAAGCTCTTCTGCTTAGCAATAAGCTAGAGTCTAAAGTCCTTGGAGATCTCTTCCAAGGTAAGATTCCTTCCAAAAGCTTAGATAAAAATAAGATCCTATGAGATTAAACTGATTTATATGGTTTAGGTTAAGGTTAATTTGAATTCAAACAGTCTATTTTCGCTTATAGACTGAAAAAACATGAGCTTAATAGGAGCATTATTAGAGTTTTTAGCTTATTAAGAGAGCTTATGACTTAAGTAGAAAGCTTATAAAATGAATTTAAAAACGAAAAAACTGAATTTCATTGATTAATGAAGCTGTTTACATTCTTGAAAAGGAAAAATTACATGAAAATAAAACTCGATTTTACAGCTAACAGACATTACTAAAAATAGATAAAAGAAAAGACTAGATTATCGTGTGTGTGAGAAGTGAGGGATTTTTATATGTGCCCGTAGAGCTTCTTGGACCACTAGCCATGCTTTTCAATCTTTTAATCTGAGCCAAATATTTCTTCATCATTTTGATCATCAATTGTGGCGTTGGATCATTTTGTGGAACCTGAGGATTTGCTGGCTGGCATTCTATTGGATTGTAGACGTTTGTGTTATTTTCGTGTGAGTGATTTAGCTACAAAAAACCACTATATACTTGTGCTTTCATTCTTTGATTAGTGGGACTTTGAGCTTGGCTAGGATAGTTCTCTTGATTAGACTAATTTGACCCTTTCATTTGTGTTTGCGTTCTGATTGACACTAACGACCTTTAATTTCTATTTGCCCTTGTTTTTACCCTTGGGGGTGAAATGGGGGAAGACGTTATGAATAGTAAAAGGGTTCGCTCCTTTTTTTGACAGTTTAAAATTGTTTGTAGTTTGGGAAGTTAACACATTTGGGCAGCTTCTCTTTACTTTTCTTCTTTTAAGTTATAAATACTTTCGGAAATTGTAAGATTGGGCTTGTTGGATGAAATTGGTATAGGCTTGGCTCTTTTGGGGCTTCGGCTTTTACTCTTTTGATTCTCGTGTCCGTTGTTTGCTCGTTTTGACTGTTTTCTTGTGGAATTTTGTCTTTCCGTACCTCGCACACACAAAACACTAATACAAGCATATTTTTGTCATTTTTGGTCTTCTGTTTTGTGTTTAATGGGTTTTTTAGGTATAATTAGATAATGTGTATTTTACATTATAAAAGTCAAAGATGTTGTACCAACCGTTTAGTTAGAAAATATAAAACTTTACCCAAGCTGATTCTACTAAGTGGGTAATTGAGCTTAGGTGCTAACGGGTCTTAATTATGGGCTTAGCCGTTAATGGCA
Source organism: Tanacetum coccineum (assembly GCA_026074375.1). Lineage (NCBI taxonomy): Eukaryota > Viridiplantae > Streptophyta > Magnoliopsida > Asterales > Asteraceae > Tanacetum > Tanacetum coccineum. The sequence continues at coordinate 14,846 of BQNB010109262.1, read as the reverse complement.
AAAAGGGTATTTCAATTAAATTGGAAGAAAGGCTCATGGATGAGCTAATGAAGCAACTGGTTAAGGCATTGGGTATTTATGTTAGAGGTCACGGGTTCAAGGTCTGGCAACTCCCTTTTTGATTTTTTTTTATTTTTCAAAACCAAAAGCTAAAACTTATAGAATACACATTTTTAAGAGCTTTTAATAAAAGGAGTATAAACTGAATCTCAAAAATAAGCTCTAAAAGAGCTTATAAAGAAGCTGATGCAGTAAGTGAGCTTTTAAGCTCAAAATAGCTTGTTTCCACTTAAACACTTGCACAAAGCTCAAATTAAGCTCAAATTACAAACCAAAAACTGTTTTAGAATCCTTAAGATGTCTACTAACTAGTTTTAATAAGCTAATTAAACAAGAAACACTAAAAGCTAACTAGAATATAGGATCACAGCTGCAAACTCATGGATCAACTCAAAAAGCTCAAAATTAAGCTAAGCTAAAAAGCTCATTAAGCCAAGACAGAAGCTAAGCTTATAAGGACTTATTAATCAACTATAAAGCTACAAATATAAACCATTAAACTGAATCTTATAAGCTAGAAATTCATTTTTAAAGACTAAGGTAAGTTTACTACTGTTTTTTGGTTTTTTGTGTTTTTGATGATTTTGAAAAACAAATTAACCTAAGTAATTAAGCTGGAAAATATAGAACAAGCTATGATTTATATTAAGCTACTTGAAATCTATAATCTAAATGAAAATGATCCCTCGTGTATATGTGTGTATGTGTGCTATTTATAGCCTCTTAGTGAACCTTCTAGCCTTTTGAGGTCTACCCACGCTCCCATTAATCTCTGCCATCCATTCTTCCAATCATTGGAGGATAATCCTGAGCCATTGGATCATATTTGGGACACACGGATTGCCAATGTAGCATCCGTGTGTCAGCCTTGATTGTGCTTGTTTACTGAGTGAATCCAATGCAACTCCGAATCCTTCTTTGTGCTTTCTCTAGATCATGTGTGATCTTTTGCTCAACTTTACCAATGAGAATGATATTTTTCTCCCTGCCATTATGTACTTGACCACTTGAATTGTCCTTTCCACCCTTTGATTGGTAAAAGCCCTCTCGTTTTGACCTTTTGGTGAATTGGGAGAGACAATGAACAGTAAAACTGTTCTTGGCGCCTTTTTACATTTTAACTGAAAACGGGAGGGGTGAGTTTGGGTAATGGCAAGTTTGGTCCTTGTGTTTATAAGCCATATAAGTGTAGTGTTAAATGTCTTTTAATAATGGCAGAAATGGCCCCTAAATTTTTATAAAAGGATTATGGGTTGGGTATTGGGCTTTGGATCCGGGTGAGGTTTTTATGGATAATGGGCCCATTTAGACTTCAAGGACCATTTGTGTAACTTTGGAAACTTGAGGGACTAGTTTTGTAACTTTGGATCTTTATCCTTTTGTGGTTTGACTGAGTTGACTAAGGGTTGACTTTTCTTGACTTTGGCTTTCGGCTCTTGCACACTCTTCCGTTTCTCGTGTTTGTGTTTGCCCGTTTTTGACGGTTTTCTTGTGATTTTTGTCTTATTCGTACCTGCACACACAAAACACAAAAACAAGCATATCTTTGCCATTTTTAGTATATTTTTGGTCATTTAGGGTCATTTTTTGTGATAACAGATATATGTATTTTACACTTATCACTAACCATCATTCGTCTTGACATTGTCAAGCTCATCGCTTACGTCTTCATTTTTCCCTTTTATTCCAAAATTTATGTCCGGATGAGCACGAACTAAAAGGGAAGGGAAAATACTCTCAAAAACTCACATTGGTGATTCTTATGCACCAAAAACCACATCAAAATCCTTCACCATAACCCTTAAAATCAAAACATCAAATCATCCAATTATCCAAAATACGCTAGGGGCAATCACTAACAAGTCAATCGACAACATCTATTGTGATAAAAATGCCGAAAGCAACCGCCGTCGATATCTCTCTCACTAAATCATACATCCCTAAAGTATCTTAAATTCCCGGCTTCTCTCCCACTCTCGCCCAATCTATTTTCTCTAAATCCTTCTCACAACTAGGAGTACATGAAAATCTATTTTAATACATTGTTGAGATATGCTAAAAACATTTTTTTGCATAAAGACCTCTAACTTGTTGTCAAAGTATATAATCTAATATATATTTTCGACACTCTTGATTGAATCAAGGAGTACTTGAACTATTTCTTAGGTTTTACGTTTATTAGAGTCGAAATAATTCTTACTCCACATTTGTTGCATTTGTTGCATTTAGGTTTTACATAAATCTCATTTGATGATATTGAAACCTATTTTCCAATTAACATTATACTACACCTAATAGATTGTCTTCATATTGATATGTTCCTCAATTACAAATATAGATAATTGATTGCTACTTGCTATATGAAATGATTTTGTTCTTAGTATAAACTAGGCCTTTGCATGCTCACTTAGTAAAAGCCATAATTTTACAACAACACTAATTAAACTTGTGAAAATTCTTATGTGTTGCTCAAACATTATGTGAAATAGTTCTAATTTATACTTGTTCAAACTAGGTATTTTCATGATTACTTGCTAAATGCTATTGTCATAGAAAGTTGGACCTGCTTAAAAATTGATCTCCAAAACAAGACCTTTCTTAAAGATTTTTGAACAAAACCCCATTTTTTAGTCGTCTGAAATTTTGCAGATGGGTGGCCCCCTTAATTTATAAAGGCGCCCCCCTTATATTTAAGGGGACCGCCCACCTATTTAAGGGGACAACCCTCTGATTTACAGATTTTTGACTGTTTTCTTTCCCCTCTTCTACCTAGCCACACCTACTGTTTCCCAAAATTCCTAAACCTCTCTTGGACTTGTTATTTTAACAATGTTCATCCACCCTAAATTGCACCTTTCTCCATTTATAAATACATTCTCATCCTTACCATCATCACCACAATTATCTTCACTAATGACATCTCCTAACAAACCCAAATCTAAATCCTCAAGAGTAGCAAAGATAAGTGTAAGATCTATTTAGAGAAAGAAATTGAACACTTGTGACACATCAAGTAAGAACAATGTTAACTCACCTACACCCAAGCATTTGCAACACCTCAAATGTGCTCAACACAACTTCACCAATACCAAAACCACTAACTCCTCATCATGAACCATCTCAAGAAAACAATCACCCCAATCAAACATTACCAAATCCTTGCATTAAGAACACTTTCACATCACCACAAGTTGTCTCACACCCTCCATTCCCCATCTCACCCTTCAATTCACATGCTACTCACACTCAAGCTCCATCTCAAAATGACAACCAAACTCCTTACATTAAGGACACTCCCACATCACAACAAGGTATCTCACGTCCTCCACTTCCCATATCACCCATCAACTCACATGAAACTCACTCTCAAGTTCCACCTCAATGTGACAACCAAACTCAACACACATCACCTCTATCTCCAAGTAGAGAAAGCCTTGTTGATGACATTAATCAACTTCAAGACCTATCAAACCTTCTAGCCATGCATCTCTCCCAAAAACAACAAAACGAAAATTCCTCGTTACCTTACTCTCCAAACTTACCACACACCCTCAACAAACAACTAATCTCATAATATGCCTACAAATAATCGTCAAACCCTTTTGTGTCGCAAGCAAGCCAAAAATCCTTCTATGGCTATTTAGGATTTTCTTGATGTATTAATATGCTCCTAAAGCATATTTGTTTTTCTTTTTATGTATGCTTGTGTGTGGTTTACACACATCGCCTTAAATGAATGAAGTATCTCTTGCTTTGATGTTTGCTTGCTCTTGTCATATTTTTCCTTCCTTCTTGCTACATGTTAGAAATATTTGTATTGTTCTAACTCGGTTTTGTAGCTAAGCAACCATAGCTCGATTCCTTGGTGCCCTCGAACGAGGGGGAGCACACATCAAGGGGGAGCACTTATTCCGTCGATTTTACTAGCAATCCTCGACGATGCCTTTTTGATTCTACAAAAAGGGGGAGAAATGGCATGAAACTCACTAAATACTTGTTTAAAAATAATTTTACATTTAATGAGTTTAAATTTTGTAATCATCAAAAAGGGGGAGATTGTTGATAAAATATAATGCCTAAAAACATTAATAATATTTTTCCACATCTTTACGTTTTGATAATCACAAAATATAAAAACGTTCAACGTAAAATTAAACGTAAACAAGTATTTAGTAGTAAATTCTCATTTCAACAATTACATCACTTAAAGGTATGAATAAACAAATGCTTAATGCATTTTATGATCAAAGGAAATTTTATTCAACCTCAAACTTTTATAAAATGGTGTAAACATTTTTATAAACTTACAAAACATTTTCTACAATTAAAAGAAATGTTTTATTCAAAATAAACATTTTGAATTTCAAATTTTCGAACCTAAAACGGCTAGAAAAGGTCCAGTAAACACCTCCCCTGAATAGGACAAAAAGAGGAGCGTCTGAAAATGGGCGGCCCCCTTAAATACATGGGCGGCCCCCTTAATTATAAGGGGGCCGACACCCTATTTAAGGGGACCGGCCATAGACTCCGCTCCTCCAGTTTTCCCTATAAATACTGGACTATTCCCCAACATTTTTCTCACCTTTTGCACTCATTCTTTCTGTTCTAAAACAGCCCATACATCTCTCTAAATCCTTTGATCATTTAATCATAAAGCTTTGAGGAAACTACAATTTTGGTCCACTATCTTTACCGGGTATAACACTTTTGGTCCATTTTTTAAAAATTTGCGGGTTTAAATTTCCAAGTGATTCAAGCTTAATCCTTAAAGTGCAAGAGAAGAATACTTCCATCATCAAGTAAAGAAGTATTACACCTTAGTGTGCATAGCAATCTTGTTGCATCCATATCACATATTTTTAAATCAATTGTATATCTTGTAAGTTGCGTGTAGTAGCTAGATCTTTATGATCTTTGTAAGTATAGTTAGATCGTGGTGATCTTAACAAGTAGTGTTAGATATTTGTAATATAAGTAGTGTGGTGAAGTGAAGTTTTGAAGTTGTGAAGAAGTTGTGAAGTTGTGAAGAAGTTGTGAAGTTGTGAAGAAGTTGTGAAGTTGTGAAGAAGGTGTGAAGTTGTGAAGAAGTTGTGAAGTTGTGAAGAAGGTGTGAAGTTGTGAAGTCGTGAACAAGTCGTGAAGTTGTGTTGTGTTAGATTGGTTCTAGCTAAGATTAGAACTCGACATTTAGCTTTGTGTCGTAAATCGGTGTAAGCAACGTTGTGTACGGTTTTCTCCGCCATAAGGGAGTTTGTTGACATAGTGAAGAAAACTCTCGAGTTAGGTGCTCAGGGAGTGGAGTAAGGCGAAAAGGTGCTTCGTTATCAAACCACTATAAATCCTCGCGTTGTGGTTTGATTGTTCTTACTCTTATCTCTTGCCTTACTTTATCATTTCATATACTTATATTGTTCATATTGTGCAAGCATTGAATTCACAAAAAGTTGAATCTAAATTTTACAAACAAACATAAACCTTAAATTAAAAAGCGGTAAACTATTCAACCTCCTTCTAGTTTTCCACATGTATGTCATAATGATTAGGGTTTGATTAGGGTTAGTTTGATGCGAGTGTTAGGGTTTAGATCGCGTTAGAACAAGATTTAGATTAGGGCATAATTTATGTCTGTGTTGTTCGGCTGTTATCTCGATGATGGTAATAGCTTTTGTCAAGTTTCTAGTGTCTATGATGTAGCTGAGAGAGTCTAGTTTCCAGAACATCCGGTCTCATAAGTTTTTAAGGTCGGGAAGTCATTCAAACGTTGGTTGTAAGAAAGGTTGTCAAAGCAGTAAATACGGGTCAGATTTATGTCAGATTACGAGGTGTAAAACCCCCACTTAAAATTTGAATTATGATTAAAAAATCTACAAGAGTTTAGTTCTATGTGTCTATTAAAAATATCCTAAAGGAGAGCTTCTTATTTAGAGTCTAAGTATGGTTTTTAGGTCCAAACTTTTTAGTGTGCGATCAGATCCGAAACTGAGTAGTTAAAAGTTTGATTTTATTTGGGACACTTAAGAAGGGAAATAAATTAGTAAAAAAATCAAGGAGTTACTAGACTCATGGTACTTAACCTGTGATTTTTGGTAAAATTTATAAAGCTCAGTAGGTATGGTTTAGAAAATGGTAAAGTGAGGTCAAAATTCTGCGTTTTCGGGTAAATTGTAAGACTTTGAAATAATGTGTAAACGAATTGGTTAATGACGGGCATGGGGTCGGGTAGACCCATGAGGGTAATTAAACACCTTAGACATCCATCATATGATTGTTACATGCGCTTAAGCTTTTGGATTAGTAGCGTGTAACACGTGTTTGTTTTGATTGATTAGATTTGTGCTAGTGTTTGTGGAAGCTGCAAAGCATCAGATGAGTTTCATAGTCCCATTTTTACTATATTTTCTTAGGATAGAAATGATGCAAAAATATGTTTTGAAATGTTTTAATTGCTTTGATTATATGGTTTGATTGACGCATGGACTTTTATGTAGCTATTATATATTATGTGCTAAGTGTTATTTGATTTGGATCGTGGGTAATGTTCCTACCCGTTATTGGTTTCGCCTACTTTGTGGGTAAGATCCTTGGAGGTGATCAACTCCTTGTGATATTGTGTGGATTCGGTACCAAGAGTCTGGAATTTGGAATATCATTCCTCTCCATGACTATTAGTGGAGCGGCGAGGTATGCCTACCTCATTGTTTTGTGGTTTGGATCAAGGGACACGTTCCGTCCCAATGTGATTGTTGTTGAATGAATGTTAGCGTGTATAATAGTCAGCTTAATTGTCCTGCCATGCTTTGTTTTGTTTTTTTAATCACAGTCATTTATTTTAAACTTGTATTGGTGTCGTAAAACCTATGACTCTCACCAACCATTGTGTTGACGTTTAAGCATCATTTTCAGGTGAGCGTTATGAAGGTTCTGAAGTTAATAAAAGTGGCTAGAGAGACTATTAGGCTGTATTGGAAGATCCCATTTGATTTCGTTTCGTACTTTGTTTGCATGAATTCTTGAATATTTTATTAGGTTTGTGAGACATTGTCTTTGTATTGATGAGACCCCCTTTCATTAATACAAGATGCCGTTTTTTTGTTTTTGGTATTGTCATGACACATTGTGTCTTTTATTTCTAGTTGTGCATATAGTGGTTCTCTATTGTTGACACCATTATGTTGTGATGATATCCATGATGTTACGCCTTGTGTTTCTGCCTTGGCGGGGTGTGACACAGTCAAATTCCCAAACTTATAGTACCCATCTATCATTGTAGCATAAGTCACACCATCAGGTGTCAAACCGTTGGTACAAATTCCATCAAACAGCTCGCGAGCTTTCTTGAGATCACCTAACTTGCAGAATCCACCAATCAAAATATTGTAAGTGACAATGAATTCTTGAATGTTTTATTATGGTTTGCTTGAGACATTGTCTTTGTTTTAATGAGTAGCGCCTTGCCTGATATCTGTTCATAATGAAAAGATGCGCGGAGGTTCTTTTGTTTTCGGTGATTGTCATTGGGACACTATTGTCAGGTGTATCACTTCAGATTCTGGTTTGCATTTCTAGTTATGCATATAGTGGTTCTCTAAATTGTGGCACCATTGTGTGTGATGATATCTTTTTCGTGAGCCTCATGTTTTTGCCTTGGCGGGTGTGACACATGGGAGCTGAAGCCCTTTATTGTAGATACGTGATTCAATTAATAGCACCATACAGTTAATACAAGAGTTAACCTTAAACTTTAATAATAATAATATTAATGAATCGAACAAGAATACAATTGTTTCTATTTTAAAGCACACTAGGTGCAGTTTATTTCAGAAAAAACATTGTCAGACAAAACATACTTGTGATACTTGTGTTAAGTTAAAAAGATGATAAAAAACAAAATAGAAAAACTCATGAAGTAAAAAGTAAATATCAAAGAAGATGGATAAAAGATAAGGCGTATAAATGGATGAAGAAGATGTGGAACCCTAGATCTAAGAAAGAAACCCTAGATCCATGAAGTATAACCCAAAATAACCAAACCCTTAGTTAGTTTGGGTTGTATGGTGTGTCTGGGTGAGAGAAGACCGAGAGGGAGAGGGAAATGTGGATTTTTGGAGCTTGACATCGAAAAAAATGGAACCTAGTGACTTAAAGGTTAATAGTCAGCATGGTATGACATGTAGGTTTACTGGGGGGTTAAAAGAAAGACTAGTGAAATGTAAATACCAAGGATGAGAGTGACATATGAGAATGTCTTCATATAATACTTACACATGCATGTGATAGTGTCTAATTCAAAATTTTGTCTTCTTTTCCCTTTTATTTGATTGCTAAAATTTTATAAGCTAGGACGGGGATGAAAATTTTAAATTTTGAACTTAGGGGAGGACAACTGCCGATACTGGGGGACCTTAATATTTATGAGTTGTACATGCAAAAGGTGGTAATTTTTTGCGGAGGTACATGAGATGCAAGAAACGCAACATCTAAAAAATTGCTCAAAAACCGATAAAATGCCGTGATTTACACTGTTAAAATCCGGTTTCAATCAACGTTATGTGATAATCGATGACCATTGCATGGAAAACAACTTTAAATAGTGTCCCGTAACAACGTAGAACTATTATAGATTGGAACCCATACTATAGTCCAAAACTCGAGGTAGCATAAGTCATGAATGACGTTTTTTTCCAGTATACGGGATAAAGTCTTCCGGTTTTAGCCAAACTTGTCTACGGTTATAAGTATAAAAAAAATTAAAAATTAATGCATAGGATATATACTCGTATAAATATTAACATCTGATGATCTGTGAATCATTGTTCTAGTTGTCACATGGACACGTGTCTATAGTAGTGGAACTAAAAATCATGTTATCGTATTAATGTCCTTTCTTCGTAAAGGAGCAAGATTACACGTCGGCAACTTTCCGTTTTGATGGAGCTTTTTGGAAAAGGTGTTCCTGGTCAGATTGACTTACAGCTTGCATTAACATTGCCATTCACAAATTTGATATTCCTCAGAAGACTCTTAGAATCTGTTGATGTTTAAAAGCCCATCGATGTTTGATGCGAAGAAATATGGGATTATAAGTAGAGTCAAGTTATGCTTGCTTGTGTTTGGTGGAATATTTAAATATAATTATAATTTGGCACAAGATTAAGCATATCAATTTCTAAATGTACGATCCAGTTGGATAGCATTGAATATAATGAAAAGATCATTCTTAGAAACTAATAAAATTACCATAATCCCTAAAATAGTTAGATAAAACACAGTTATCAACCAAACGGAGAAACTATAAAACAAACCTCTAGTTATAGTATGTGCATAATGACAATTGTCTAAACAAATAACTAAGACATTAGGCAAAACTATGCCAAAACATCTGATAGCCTCTACTTGTGCGCACACACCATTGCCCACGTATAGATAGACAACTCCTTGTTTCAAATTCTTTTCTCATCTAAGACCATGAATAGTATTACATATGTGAGTACCACAACCAGTGTTATACACCCAGGATTTATTAAGGAAAGAAAATAATTCTATTGTGAAGATACCTGAAGTATTGGCAAAGGAAACCTGTAGACATTTCTTATTTTTCTTCATATGAAACAACCAAGCGAAAGATAGTCGTAGCATGGTCAATTCCTTCTCTGTGAAGTGAGGTCCCACTCCTTTGTAGAGGTGGCAAGTCGCATCCTTTGTCGGGTGCTCTTTAGCAGCAGGTGAATGGTTTTTAGGCTCAGGGTAATAACGAGTTTATTCGTGCCCTTACCTTTTGATTTACCCTTCCCTTTAGCAACTTACGGTTTCTCGTTGGGTTTCTGGATTCTACCACCTTGAATCGCTTCGTTGTGTGCGAGTTTACAAGTCGCTTTAAGGACGTGTAGTTTGTAGCAGCCCTTTTTATGGTAAGCCCTGGTTTCTTATTCCCAAGAAGCGAGCATGTTGTTCATTCGTAATTTGTGTCTCCTTTGGATCCACTCAATATCGTTTTGCACTTTATGATTTGGTAACCAGTGTCCCTTGACGTAGTCTCTATCCGAAAACCCGTTCGGATTTATAAATGCCGTTGCCTATTAAAGTTAATATTCACGCTTGGGAAAGTAGTAAGCTTGGGCACAGTAGATGTCCTTAATTCCTATGTACTTCAGGGTCATTCAAGAAATTAAACCAACACTAATGGTATTACGGTTTTTGAGATTCGAACATTCTAAAAGATCGAGGCAATTCCATTACTCCACATTGCTCTTCAGGTCATTTAGATATGGATATTGAGTGAGTCATGAGACTATCTTACGATGGTACCCTTTGTTGCCCCTCTTCCTTGTTTGTGCACTCATCATGAAAAAGAAGATTTGCGTTGGTTCAAAATAGCTTCGATCTTCAAAAAGCACCATATTTTCTTTACTTTGCCTCTCAAAACTACGGTACTTTGTTTACTCATAAACCTCATAGAATTTAAGCTACGAGATATTTGTGACTAAATCGGATGGTTTCAGCTTTATTTGGTGGGGGAGATTTGATGGTCACGTTAGATGGTTTCCTCACTATGATGAATGTTAGTTTTCCAATTGTCTTTGGAAGTTTCAGTAGGAGACATAGGCTACTTCATAATGACATGCAACCTCGTTATAAACATCATAAAATCTTGTTCAATCTTGCCGCATATTAGATTGGAAGGCACCTGCAACTAGGAGCAGGGGTATAGGCCTATTCCATTTGTATTGAGTTTCTTTTTCATCCAATTCTAGATTGGAAGCACCAGCAACAGGAGCAGGGGGTATAGGCTATTCAATTGTATTGAGTTTCTTTTCAACTTGAAGGACAATCCTTAGTTGACAAAACCAATCATTGAAATTAGTGCCAAAAAGTTTTTCTCTTTCGAGCATCGACCTGAAAGCCAAATGGTTTATGTTTTAAGCAGGTAATGCCATCTAACATACAAGGTTCAAAATTTTTAGTATTTTCGATAATACTCCTTAAAGAAAATGAACTACCCATGTTTAAACATATAAATAATTAAATTTATAAAGGCTAGGATCCTAATGACATACCACGATCACATCAGTTGATCTGCTAGTAATGATGTATTCAAAAGGTAATTGACGCTCAATAATTGCAAGACAAGTGCAATTCCTAAATCATTATTGGACTTAATTCATTTGTGATCAAGCAAAAAGTGTTAAGTAAGCATGTTTCATCCCATCTATGCCTCGAGCTTAAGGATCTCACCAGCTTAACTTGAGTAAGTCACCCAATAAAGAACTATGATTATATCACCAACGTATCACGAAGAGTGAATAACCACCTTGGGTTGCAATTTAACTACGTCTCACGCAGAGTAAAAGGCAATTACAAGTATTCTTACAATTGGATGGCAAAGACCTAGTTTCAAAGGGTATTTATTTTGACAAATAACGTGTATCTTAAATATGTATGAAGAAGCATGAATCCATCTTTGTATCATAGATTTTAATTAAAACTTTACTCAATTAAGTTATTTATTATAGTTTATCACTAATTTTCAATACCAACATATGTATAAAATAGTGACAATACACTTCTAAAACAAATTGATGATCCAGTCGTGTTTTCAAACCAAGAATCATTATATTAACCGCGGGAAAAGATTAAAGAATGATCAAACACTATATTGTACTCTTCAAGTGTACCAGTACACAAGTTCTTCCAATAATTGCCTCATATGCTGAAACATATAGTGGCGCGAGAAAAGATTAAAGATCATTCAAACCCTAGATCATTCGCTATAACCATGTAGTTGCAAGAACTTGCGGGTGAAAATTATAGAGTATGGTTTCGTAGTAAGGTAGGCCAACACGTTAAGCCTTACCAAGAGATACCTCGAACCCTTATGCAAGTCTAGCAAGTAAATGGTTTTTAGCAGATTTCTTCATTGATAAACATATTGATTCTTTATTTATAGAAAACACATTATAAACTAATTGTATTGAAAGTCTCGTCGCGGGACACTAAGTTTATTATGAGATGTAAGCCCAACCCTTGATGACACATAAGACTTCGCAATCACTATAGTTTGTAATAAATATAGTTTCATAGTTATTAGTCATGTTTATATTTTCTTTTTTGAAAAACCCTTTGTTTTTACACAAATCACAACTTATAAAAACAAAACAAATATAAACAACTAATACACATAACAATAATTTAAGGGCCCAATTAACAATTAATGCATGCAAATCATAAACCGATGATAACCTAATTAATGACTAATTATATATATACTCAAATAAGGCTTCCGATTATTAACAGAAGTCTGCCACATACATCGAATAATCGATTGCGTAAGCCATATAAAAGAATATATCACATAGCGCATAAAAGCTGATAAAAATATTTAGTCAACTTTAGGCCCCGATCAAACAAGGAAGGAGTCTTCCCCAACCTTATCAGTAATACAAAGTTGTAGCCTACTAAGTCGTGGATCTACCATAAAAATTTCAGAATTTTTGACATACAGAGAATAAATTATGATTTTTTTAGTAACCGGGTGTCATGCAATCATCAACTAAAATAATTTAATTATTCACTTGTATATTAGGTTTTAGTCATCGATTTGCATGTAGATCAATTAACAATTAATCAAGAAAACATATATCATATATCAAATCATATTGTCCATGATAAACATGCATGTTTTCATTACGGATAATCAATTAACTATAGTACACAAGTTAAAACGATCAATTATCACAAATAATATATCGCTCTTAACACGTAAAATTTTGTACAACCTAGGGTTTTGTCTAATTAATTTTAACAACCATAAAGATCAAATCTTTATCAAGAAAATCGCCCAAAGAGCAAAAATTAAAAACCAAGAAACGATTTATGTAATTACAAATACTATACGATGGCCCGTGATGCCACAATTAGAATTTATAACTTATTAACATATTAATAATCACAAGTTTTACGCAACGAAAGTAAAGAACACATATAGTACAAGTAATAAACATAAGATCTAGAATCGTGTACCTTTTAGCAAATTAAGCAAACGAATAACGAATCTTGAAAACACGTGTATGTGTTAAACTAACAAACACGCGAAACCACTTAGATTCATATTATGAATCCTCTATATGATACACACACAATACATTCTTAGCAAACCATTAAGTATGCTAGTACTAGTAGTGATAAAGCTAATGATTCACCACGTTCTTGAAGCAAGTAAGTAGTAAACCCTTTGTGGGTAAGGAAGTCGATCGAAAAAGGGCAAGATACCCTTTGAGGTTATTGGATCAATCGGCACAACACAAGGGTAAGGAGAGAAGGGATAATAATAAATGTATACATATATTTATAAAAATGGTAAAACGGGGCGTTTTAAACTAGTGATTTCTTAATCCCCTTAGATGAACACTTAGCTACTTATCAAGGTAAGTAGTCTAAGGGGGTTGAAATTTTTAGTTTTCTATGTGTATATGACATTGCGTGAGGACACGGCAATAGCTTAGTATGGAGGAATTTTGATATGTGTTTAATCACATATCATTTTTCTTTATTAAAACAAGCTCAAATAACTAAAAAATACATAAAAAATGCATTGTATATGTGTGTTTTGTCAAATGTAATGTGCAGGTAATGGATATTCAAAAAGGACAAAAACAAAGCCAAATGGGACAAAACCAAGCACGAGATTAGAAGAGCGAGAGAAAATTGAAGCCGAAAGCTTATTTCAGCTTTAATGGGCCAACCCGTACCTGATTCATGGGTCGGGTCAGCCCATTTACACCTAAATCTTTAAGCCTAAATCAAATAGTCAAAATGATAAAAAAAAATACAAATCCAATCCATTTCTTTACCCAAATAATTACACAAGCCTAATCCATACCCGGGTCAAAGTCCAAGTCAAAATGATATCAACACAGGGTCAAAGTTACTATTCATTATCCCTTTCCCTCCTAATTACCCTGCAATACGGTACGGGTAAATCCACCATACTCCACATACACGTATCCTTTTAGAAGCCAACGTGGCTTACGTCTGACACAACTTTAGCCACGCGGGCGATCTTGAGCAATATCATTGGTTAAGAGGACGTGGAGATGATCTAAGGGTTGATTGAGGATTTGTTATGATTCAAGGGTCGAGATTGAAGCTTATGGGACGCTCCTTAAGCCTAGAAACTTCTCTCGTTCACTATAAATAGAGGGGCTTTATCACACAAGAGAATCATCTAGCTTATTATAATTTTTAGTAGCTTATTTAGTGTAATTTTAGCTTATTGTTTTTTTATTAATGTAATTTCCTTTTAAAAGCCTTGTAATATCTTTTGATATTAATAAAAATCCAGTTTCATTTAAAGTGTGTGTTGAATTCTAGTGTTTCTTTTATACAAATTTACTTAAAATGTGTTTATATACTACTTAATAAGCTCAATAAGCTACATTGCCTTTCAAGTTAGTACTTATTCAGTTAAGCTTCCTTTAAGCTTAACTGAATAAGCCTTGTTAATTAAATCTCCTTAAAATAACTGAATAAGACATTTGGAAGATAAGCCAGACTTGGAAGGGCTTAAAAGGCTTATTCAGAGCTTATTCTTTAAGTTAGCTTGTAGATCTAAGATTGTAAAAGCTATTTAGATCCCTGTTTAGCTGGGATCAAGGTACATGATCTAATTCTCTATTTAACTTAATTTCTCATTTAGCTTATTTCTTTGCTTATTCTATGCTTTTAATTGCTTAATTGAGCATATTCTGTCTTAATATTGCTAAATGTGTTTAGTTTATAACTTAGAATAG
>BQNB010109261.1:6171-22788 GCA_026074375.1 Tanacetum coccineum | reverse complement strand
CGTGGCATGATTGGTAGCCTTCTCTACCTAATGGCTAGTAGGCCAGACATCATGTTTAGTGTTTGTCTATGCGCCTGTTTTCAAGAAGATCCCAAAACCTCTCATCTTGAAGCGGTAAAAAGGATTTTTAGATATATTAAGGGAACAACTTATTTAGGACTATGGTATCCCAAAGGAACGGGAGTAGAGACCATAGTTTACTTCGATTTCGATCATGCGGGAGACTATGTTGATCGTAAAGGTACAAGCGGTGTGTGCACATTCATGGGATATTGCCTTACATCATGGTTCTCCAAGAAACAAACCGCCCTAGTGATGCGGTTGTCGTTAGACTTCAACAAGAAGTTTTACAACTCCTTAGACAGAGCACCGAATCGTTGTAGTAGTAGTATAGGCAAGACTCGGGGGGTTTTTATCGTTCACTCGAGGAATAGGTTAGGAAGGCTTGATCACGATCTAACAGATTTCTAAGGGTTGGAAGAAGATTATTCTTTGTATTTTAATGTTTTATGGAAAGCAAGTAAATCATATGTTTGAGAGGTTTGGTTTTAGCTATTAAACTAAATAGTAATCTAAACTACTGGTGATAACAATAAGATAAAAGAATGTGTTTATTTAATCATGTATTACTCCCTAGATTGCTTCTCCTAGTGTTGTTGCCTTGTCATGCTTGTAATGATCTATGTAACAATTTCCTAAGTCATGAACGAATTATACGAACTTGCTGTCTACTTAGTATTTCGCTAAAGCAACGCACAAGCAAGGTAGTATGAAGACGGTTACCTGGCCCCTAGGAGTACACTAAGTACATGTGAAATATATTAAAAGTGGATCAACCATATTAGGGGGCAAGATAGTATGAAAACTGTTACCCGATGGTATCCTTTCTACACAATCACGTTTCCCTAGACATATCAACAGTGATACAGACAAAAGCTGGTTTTCTAAGACCTAACGTGCACATCCATCACAAGAAGCAACACCACTAAGATCTACAATCTAGGTTTCATACAATCATAAATAAACACAATAGGAGGCTTAGCCTAGCATGTTAAATAAGAAAGAACATAGATGAATCAAACAACACATAAATATATTAAATGATTAAATAAACCATACTTGATTAAAACATGAGTTTGAGGAAGTACAATAGGGTTTTTAGGCCCTAAAATCATCCCTAATAGCTGCTAAACGAACTAGGATTCGTACCCTCTTTTTATTCTAAAGTTACACACTCAAAACCCTAAATTTAGGTTTGTATATATAGGAAAATTGCTGAGACGGCGTCGCGTTTTAGTCGTGACGCCGTCATGATGAAGAATATTCTAGATAATAGGTTGGGTCGTGTACTCTGGTGCCGTCGTGAGATCTAGTGACATCGACTTGGTCTTCGTTGTGACGGTGTCACGTTGTATTAGTGACGTCGTCTCTAGTCACTGTTGAGAAATTCTTGTGTGATGTTGGTGTAGGTCCATAGTCTTGTTCGTTTCTTCTCCAAATGAGCCTAAGTCACGTGTAATTCATCCAAATGCCTTCCAAATGAGAAATACCTAAAAATGAAGGATTAAGTACCTATTTTAGGCATAAATGCACGATTTTGGAGGTTAAACGACCCCGAAAAAGTGTATAAAATGACACATCATCAAATATCCCTACACTTGGGATTTGCTTGTCCTCAAACAAATAGACTTTTCTACCTAGACAATAACAATATGAGGGGTCATTTTACCTACTTTTTAAAAGTATTCTACAACACAACCTTCTAGACCTCATAATTAAATGCACAGAAAATATATACTAGCACCTCACATAAGTATTTAGGATTCTCTCTTATACACGGGTAGGGGTTGGCCGATTATATGTAGAGAGAGAAAGGAAAGAATTCTAGTGAGAGAAACACCTTAAGTGTGTGTTTGATAAAATGAACAACCAACCTCTTTCCGTTGCTGGAAAGAGGCTTTTATAGTAAGTTACATGCCCTAGAAAATGGGCTATGGTGTGGGCTTACATGTGGGTAAAAGACCAGGCCCAATACCATAAGTCATAAGCTTACATTACAACTACGAGCTATGTTATTCTAGACAATACATGGGGTGATCGAGTCTTTTTCATGAACATAACAATCTCCCCCTAAGGGAGGTTACCCCTAAAAATATAGTTTGAATCCTAGCATTCTAAGTCTTGAAATTTTGACTTCAGCTCGTAATCTTTGATTCTTCACTCTTTGATCTCTTTGTACATTATGTAGTGACTTTTTAACATTTTTCCATTGACTTGTCTCTTTGTATGTGACGAGTGAGCTTTCTTTGAGATCATCAGCCACAGTTAATCTCTAATCATCCTTATTGTGAAATATTGCCTCCATGTGATATTGTGACCTTCGGATAGGCATGCTCACACTTTTCTGGATCATGATAGCAAGCATTAGAGTTGCGGAAGCTGTGTTGTAGGTCTTTCAGCTATCAAGATATCTTTGATTAGGAATATGAAGTGTGAGCATGGGGTTGTGAATTGAAGCATTTTTGGCCAGCAGCTGAAACCGTCAGGATTCTTGCAAATATACGTTAGTAATAAACAAACGAAGGTATCTTTGTTCACTTTTGTTGAATAAGGTTGCAAGAACCATAGTTCCCAGTTAATCAGTATAAATACTGCCTGTGATCAGGTAGAATTCCGAATAATTTCCTTGACAGGGTTTCGCAGCTACGATAGCCGTTCTCAAACCAAAGCGTCTTAAAGTAGACAAAGCACGAAATGAGTGAACCAGTAAATTAAAACCCACTGATAAATGAGAAATTGATTTGACAATCAGTCGCGTGTCACTCAGGAAAGAGTTTTTATGACACATCAAAAGTTTTATAATATAAAATCAAATTTCATCAGAAACACTTCTGTTTTGAAAGATATACACAGTCAATGTGCTCGAAAATCAGTTGTTGAGCACATCGAAAGGTTTTTCAAAAACTACTCGCCAATTCATATACTGGAACAAGTTTGATTCACTCAGAATTTCCCCATTGTTGCTTTCCAGTTGTCACAAGTTTGATCCTTAAGAGGATCTCACAAGTCACCTACCAAAAGCCTGTTTGATGTTGGCTCTAGAAGGATTTCCATCTTCATTGTGAGTACTTTCGTATCACTCGAATGTTCTGGCAATAACACGAGGATAATGCGTAGGACTCTTAAGATATTACTTGTTTTCACAGTGTGTGAAGAACAATATATATTATGAATTAGTGTCCTAGCGAGATTTATGGATAATCTCATGTCTCTAGACTCAATAGTGCATTTTTAGTTTTAGTAGTCGGAGGCTAGAGTAGACTGCCACCTTTTCAATATCATCTAACTCGGAGTGAGAGAGACGATAGAAATATGTTGATCTCCATGAGAAATGAAACAAGAATCCTTTGAGGGACCTTGAGTGGCTAGGGAGGATTATGCAACGTATCTCTGGGTCTATGATACTTGTCTTCAATGTCAGCATAAGTATTGACCCGGTTTCCACCTAATGTGAAAGGAGGTCTGCTTTCTTTTCACCCTTTATCTTTACATTTATTTTTCATTCTTCAACCCCTTCAGTGCTTTCCGAGACTTCATTACTAGTACCTTGTTGGGTATGTTCTAGTATTAGCTCTATCTCAGTCCGCACTCTTCCCTTATTCTCACATTACTCCTTTTGTAATCATACCTAAGGACTTCTATACTAACTAGTGGATTGTTCCTGGGTAGATCCCTTCAGCTCTTGCGAGATCGTAGGAGCGAGTACCTAACCTTACCATCCTTATAACTCTGATAAAGTAAGTACAAGGTCGGTCTATTAGTATAGTTCACCTTGCCATAAAATCATTTGATAAAATCCACCGAGGTACTTGTGATATAACTATCAAAGATTTTATACCTTAATTGGTTTTTCATAGCAGAAAAGCTCCCCCTCGACATGTGTGTCGATTCGCGAAAATGTTTAGCACATGGAGGATGGAGTGCACACTTGAGTCATTAGCATCACATTATTATCAGATTACATATGTTAATCCCATATTTCTCCCCCGATTAAAAATTTCAAACCCATTGAGATTTAGGATCCCAATGGATTTAAATATGTTAAAATTTTGGGAGAAACATGAGCTGATTATGTACAAGCTAAAATTTGGAACATATAATTGCTCCCCCTCAAATTATGAGGGATTCTGTTAGTGTCAGGTATGATAAGTTTGAAGGATTTTGAATTTAATGAAAAATTCATGAAAAATTCATACTCTGACACATAACATACTATAACTACACAACTATCTAATGTACAAAGTTTACAATATATTACAAATAATATTGACCTTATAAATGGAATGACGAGATCATTCCTTTCTCTGAAGAAGTTTGTAGTCAATATCGCGAACACGTCCACCAACAAAGCATTTTAAGTTCTGATAGATCCTTCTCGTCTTTAGTCGCCTTTCAATAGCAGACATAAACTCTTTGCTCCTTGTCACATCCTTTTGAGTCCAAAATCACGTATTCATACCCGGATTGATCTGCTTAATCTTGAATTCCTTAACTCTGTAATCCAGTGCTTCCAGAATACGTGTCAATGTACCATCACTGAACTTGTATATCTCGTTAAACCTCATGATCTTTTGTTCATTATTGTTGACCGAGAACACTACTGCTCGAGGAGACTCAATGATGGTATAATCATGCTTGAACTCGAAGCCTTTAGCATCCCATCCTGGTTTAATGAGGTTCAGCTGTGTCTGGTAGCTTTCAATGCCGAGTTGAAAGTCTTTAACCCGCTGTCGAATCACTAAGTTTTGGGTCTATAGTTTGACAGCAGTAGATAGCATACGTTTGTTGGAACCAGGAGTTACGGGTTGTTTCTTTTTAGAGAAAATATTTGACTGGATTTGTAGGGTTTGACCATTGACAACTCGCTAACACCTTTTATACATGTAATAGTTTTACAAGTTGGCAGCTTTGGTCCCTATAATTTTAAGTCTTTCTCATAAAGGTTTAGAGTATTACTAAGGATTAGACAAGTTTCAAAAGAGGCACAAATGGTCCTTATAGATATATAAGCCTAGGAAACATTTAGCAAATTGCACATAAGTCCATATAATCCCAAATAATTAACAATTTTGGCCTTTTGAGTTATAATAAATTTATCTCCCCAACAAATTGTAACCCTGTTAAATACAAAAACCTTTTACCAATTAATTATTTGATGAATTAACATGCCCGTTAGATGTCATAAATTTGAAAACACTCTCCCTCTCAATCAATGACTCGTTTTCTATTTAAAGAGTTGTAGTCGTTGATTGAGTATCAATTTTTATGAAAAGTCCAATTCTGATTGATTTTCAAACAACATTTTTCCACCATATGTAACACAAATAATTTTTTGAAGAATCATAGACGAAAAAAATCATTTGGTTAAAAAAGAAGACTTCTCTTCTAAGTCAAGAAATAATGCACTAAAATGTACATTACTCCAATGATGCATGGATATGAAGTAATCCATGCCCTGGAAAAATTAATTACCCGTTGTCAGGAACAGCTATCTTTTTGGCGACATGCTTTCCTCAGATTGAAAAGCGGGTTGCAGTTTCAAATAACTGCAAGCCATGAAGACATATTTTGAAAGTTTGAACTTCTATTCGAAATTTATTTAAAGACTCGTGTCATTATTGAATGACATTTCTAGGTCCGTAAATATTATCGATTTTCAAAAGACATGTCTTGAAAAATATTTTTGGTATTCTGTTTTCCAATTTTTATGGTTTTTTGTAGGTTCTATATTTTTTATTTTCTTTTTATAAATTTTTTTATAAGGTGAAAAATCTTTGTTTTTCTAATTTTCTGTATATACATAGGATACACGAAGATTTCTCTTCTTATGAAGATAAAGCGCACTGAATCGTATACTTTTCTTTTCTTTAAGGAGTGGGGCCTGAAGTGTTGTCTGCATACATCATTTTTCGTTGAAGAGCGAGGCCTGAACTGATGTGAACAGACGTCATTGTTGATTTCCCTTCATATGTTGTGAACAGCCTGAGTCCAAATATCACAGGACGATCTATATGACCTGCATTTGAAAACAGACAAAAATAGGGAGTTGGGAGTGCCGGATCCCCAATTTCTGTTGGGGTCCAGTTGGTTAGTAGGAACAGGAGCATCAATTGCCTATGTCTCAGTTGAAGTTGGAACACTAGTGGAAATTGCCTTTTTCTTTTTGTTTCTACGTTGGTAGATTGTTAATGATGTCTGAGGATTGTTACAAATTCTCTCAGTGATTACAATTTCACTAGTACTAACGTGTTTAGGTTGTTTTAAAGGCACTTCTTTGGATTTAGTAAACCTAATTAAAGGGCACTGTTCTCCTAAAGGGAGTTTCCTACTAGTTGGCTTCCATTGACGTACATGCACTACTTTAGATTTAGTGATCCTAGTTAAAGGGCATTGTTCTCCTAAAGTGAATTTCCTTCCAGAGGGTTTCCATTGATAACCAACATCAGCAAACAATTTTTCTGTTGCTTTCCAAGTTTTCTTAACATGTTCGACTCTCTAATTTTTTTTGACAGGGGGTTTGTTGGACGACTTCAAAAATTTCTCAACACATTTATCATGATTACCCAAAATTAAAAATTCATTACATGTTTTGCAAAGGGAATTAGGATTTGAATTTAATACAATACGCTTATAGCTAATACTAAAATCAACACGATTCTTTTTGTTCAAATCAGACTTATTGGTCTTAATGTGGTCTTCTACTTTCTTCTTAGGGACACTTTTAACTGGCAAAGTCCTATCATTCTTTATATTGCTGCTAGGCTTTGACCCGCTAGCTTTAGTGTCACTGTTAACTCCTGTAGAAGGACTGATAGGAACATTAGTCTTTTTCACTTCCAGTTGCTTAACCTGTTTTGATGTGTTGTGATTTAAAGTTTCCAAAGGGTCAGCAAAGGTTACCTGCTTTTTCTTAGTGACTGGGGTAGTAGCAATATATTTGTCTCTTTTATTAACCGCTTTAGGACATGTTCCAATGACGTATTCTAATAATTCCTGAGATCGTTTAGTGTACGTGCAAGCATAGTCAACCGCATTGTCTAGGGGTTTGGCTATTTTATCCTCTTCTACAATCTTACGAAGAGTATCAAGGGTATCTTGAAGGCGGTTAAGATAGCTTTGATGGGCTACCTATTGTTCTTATCGTAAGGGGGAATTGGCCCAACATCAACTTCATACATTTCAAATGCAGAAACCTTTGGTTTACAATCATCACTAGTAACGGTTGGTATCTTTCCTATCAGATGAGTCTTAAGATTCTCAATCTCATTTTGCAAAGAAGTTGTTTTTTCTATGTGCTTGGAACGTGTTATCTTAATAGAGTCATACAACTCTTTGTAATGCAGTTTAATCTTTTCATTTTCAGCTTTAAAAGATTCAATTTGTTCTTGCAAGACTATGACAGTTTCTATTAACTGAAAATTCTGAGAATCTATAGACTCAGCATCAGCAATGCTATTCTCATCACTAGTTTTCATTTTCAATTGAGAAATTTGATCTTTTAATTTCCAAATAGTGTCCTTGTGAGCCTGAAGCTGTTCTTTCTATTTGTTAATTTTAAAAAATGTATCAAATTCAGGAACATCATTAGATGACGTGGATTTGACAGTTTCAAGCTTTTCTTTAAGATGTTGATACTTTAATTGTAAATTAAGGTGATCAATTTCTAATTTTGAAAAATGCTTGACCATTGATTCATGGTCATCTTCATGAATTTTCCTTTTTAACTTAGAAATCGCAGCTTCAAGTTCAACTGTTCTATTCTTTTCCACATGGTATGTATTATTAATATCATTAAAGCGAGATACATCAAGCATAGAATCAGTTGCAGTATAAAACACATCCTGGGCAATACAATTAGCAATCAAATTCTCATTTGTGATGAGGAGATTTTTACGTTCAATCTCCCCACACTTTTTGTCAATGGCATTCTGGTCCACTTCAGCTTCCATATTTTCAAAAACTGCTTTCATAGCTCTAACTTCTTTAACAAGTGATTTTTGAACTCCGTCTAAATGTTCTTTGAGTAGATTGAAAAATCGAATGACTTCTGTTAAGTAACATCGTTTAGTTTGTTCAAAACCCCTTTCCCCTTCAGTTATTCCAGTTGGTGTAATCCGTTTCTTACAAGTTTTCTCAAAGTCCTAAAAAAGTTGAGTAATTACATACAGACCAGTATTTACTTGACTTGTAGTTGGAAGCGTTCGGGGGACCAGATAGATAGGATTATTAGGTGGATACACTGTCGCGGGTGGTAGAACTGGCAGGGGTGGGGCATTTGCTTTTAGAGCTTCGGCTCTTTGCTTGAGGAGGTATTTGGACCAAAATACTTGTTCAGGGGTAGTTGGGTCTGTGGTGTGAAAGTTGCGATAAAGTTTTCTTTGGAATAATTAGGAGGTATAATTTTAACCTTCTTTTCCACACACACATGGCCATTCATTTTCTGCCTAGTTATCTCAGCTATCTCTAGTGTTTCCTCTGAATCATGGACAGTGACAGGGATATGATGTGTCTTTAAAATTTCTTGGCCGTCATATAGAGCAGGCTGAACATGCTTAGCCTTATTAAGAGTATAAGGATTTGGGGAACCAACTGCCATGTCATTATCATAATCACACAACGTTTTAGGTTTACGCATCATATGAACAGTTTGAATGTATTGATCTTGTGTGTATAACTTATTTTCGAGTTTATCTTTTAACTTTCTCAGGTTTGAAAAATCATTTAGGTGTTTAGATTCTTTTTGCTTAAAATTCTGTTGTAAGGTAGTTACATTTTCTTGTATAACCTTTTTACATTTAATAGTGTAATTAAGTTGTGACTTAATAGAATGTAGCTCCTTTTTTAATTTTTCTTCCTTTAGATTATGATTTTGGATAAGCATACGCATTTGATCATCCATTCTCTGTTTACGTTCAGTCAGTTCAAACTTAGCACGTTGTTCATATATGGCAACCTATTCCTTATAGATGGCAAGTTCAGTGGCTAAAGATTCATCATATAAGACAGAAGATACATCAGTCAGTACAACAGGAACTTCATTGTTCTGCACATATTATTCATATGGGATAATATTACTATTACCCGGATCAACACTATCTGTGACAACAACGCTAGGTTGTTGTACTTCGTTGTGTATCTCATGTACTTCATGATTTTTACCAACATGATCTATATTATTGTTAAGATCTTGTACCTCATGTCTTGTACAATCAACTTTTTTCAACCTAGAATCGCTCAGAAGCATCTTGACATAGTCCCAAATTACTTTGGCTTCTATGATATGGTTGACGAGCATATAGATGTCCTTAGGCAACCCTTGAAGCATGAAGTGAGTTGCACGGAAGTAAGCCATGTATCGTTCCTGC
Source organism: Tanacetum coccineum (assembly GCA_026074375.1). Lineage (NCBI taxonomy): Eukaryota > Viridiplantae > Streptophyta > Magnoliopsida > Asterales > Asteraceae > Tanacetum > Tanacetum coccineum. The sequence continues at coordinate 13,363 of BQNB010109261.1, read as the reverse complement.
TCATTGTAATCACGATCGGCATACGTTCTAGGTTGTTCGGGTTCAAAAATGACATCCCCTTCTACTGTTACACCAAGTTTTTTCCTAAACTTGCCCATCCGAAATGGCCTTCATCAATAGACTGAAGTATGAGATGCCCATTTTTCATACTCTTGCAGTATAGTCGAATACATTGTGCCCATGACTCATAGTCAGTCCTATCAAGCATAGGAGGGAGGGTATCAGAACCGGCCGCTTGAATGTCTTCGGAAGTAGTAGACATGATTAATTGTATGTGTTAAGATAAACTTTAGATCGGTACAATGATTAGTGATTGTATGCTAAAAGTGGTGATTTATTGTTTGAAATGGTGAATTGTTGTTCAAGTTTGTTAAGATTACAGGTTGAAATTTGTCAAGTTAAAATTTTAGTCCAAAAGTCCAAAAGTCTAAAAGTTCACAACTCGCTACCCAGTAACTCGCTGAGAAGAGACTTGACAACTCGCTATCAAGAAAGAAAATTAGCAGAGTTACTTTCCTCAACTCGCTAACAAAAAATCTTCAAAACCTGTAAGTCGCTATCTTTAACTCGCTAAGAAGAGACTTGTCAACTCGCTATCAAGAAAGAAAATAGGCAGAGTTTCACTCCTCAAGTCGCTAATAGAAAAATCTTCAATAAACCTATAACTCGCTATTGGCAACTCGCTATCTTCAATTCGCTGTATATAACTCGCTATGAATAATGTTGCACAACTCGCTAGCAAGAGACAAATTTGGCAAAGTAACGTTCCTCAAGTTGCTAACCAAGAGTCTTTAAGAACCTGTAACTCGCTACTCGCTAGCAAGAGACAAAATAGGCAGAGTTTCACTCCTCAAGTCGCTACCTGCACAAGAAGACAAGTCGCTGACACATTACAACCTAACAACCAGTGTACTAGACTGACAACTCACCAGAACAGTACCACAACTCGCTAAGAAGATCTTCAAACAGAACCTTAACTCGCTAGCTAGAAAAACTTGTATTTTTACCTAAAAACACCTAAAAATCACCATTTTGAACATTTTTGCTTGGTTTATTTTGCACAACTTAGTACTAGAAGGCTATAGAAACTATAAAAACATAAACTTTAACATCACAAATGTCAAGATCAAAGAGAACCAAGAACAAGACTATAAACCTTCAAAAATAAAACTTTTAGTCTAAACTAACCAAGAAAACGCACACACAATCTAGCTAATCATCCCATGGGCTCTGATACTAATTGTAAAGTATTGGATATCATAACACAAGGAAGGATGTAGGGGTTGGCCGATTATATGTAGAGCGAGAAAGGAGAGAATTTTAGTGAGAGAAACACCTTAAGTGTGTGTTTGATAAAATGAACAACCAACCTCTTTCCATGGCTGGAAAGAGGCTTTTATAGTGAGTTACATGCCTTAGAAAATGGGCTATGGTGTGGGCTTACATGTGGGTAAAAGACCCGGCTTAATACCATAAGTCATACGCTTACATTACAACTACGAGCTATGTTATTCTAGACAATACACGGGGTGACTGAGTCTTTTTTCAATGAACCTAACAAGTGTGAAACGGAAATCAACACTCGCTACCTGTCATAGCATATAAATACCATGAGGCTTGTGTAAAGGATCAAACCTCGCCACCGCTAGTGCAAGTATTAATACATACTATCTAAGAGGTCTTTTAAAGGGTTGTGGGGTGTAGGTGTAAGATAACATATAAAGGAAATAGAAACAGATGGGATATATTTGGGTGGCTTTGGGTAAATTTGGAGTGGAAGGGTTAGCTAATTATTTACACAAATACATGTTGGGTTGGTTGCTAAGCCAAGACTCGGACGAAGATATACAAACACTACACAACTCTACATCAATCTCTTTCTTTTTTTCTTTTCTCTTTTTTTATATAACATAATACATCACATAGGGTTTATAATACGTACCCCTACAATTAAGCTTTTACATGCTCGATCTTATACAATCGTAACCCTTAAAAAAATGACCCAATTTGAGGTGGATCAAAATAACATAGAGATCATTTGACAAACATATGGGGGTATTGACTTAACTTTTCTTCCCTATTTTTCCGCAAAATAAATACTACCATGAATCCCAATCGTCCTAAAACTATATTTACAAGGATAAAGACTTAGCAACCGTTTACTCAATAATTAACGTGGGTTAAAACATAATAATGTACTAAAGGTGAGTACATATAAGGTAGGCTAAGGCTTTTTGGGTGTAACGATTGGTTTAAGGGTAACAATTCTCTTTATTAATAGTCTGGATTAACAAAAAAATTACGAGAACCGTGAAAAAGGATAGGCTCGGAGGGTTGTACTAGAGGTATCCTGCACTAAAGATAAGTGCATGGCAAGGGTGTGGGATATTATATGATCGGTGTGACAATCATAACAATTACAAGTTTAAAACATGGGTTAATCCTAATGCCTCTTATCAAGCAAATCCTAATACTTACTATGCGGTCTCGGAATACATCACCAAAACAAGTTCTAGAATTTAATATAGTACCGGTACACTCTCATAATCCTAAAGTAACCAATACCATTGTTCCAGAAAAGGTGACAAAACCACACATACACATCCGTAATGATGGTATAGACACACATGATTGCTCACTCCATAACTCGAACAAGCTAAAGGTATAACATCTAAGGGCGAACCTCATATTTTGGGGGTGGAATTTGAGGGTTTTTGTGCTAGTAATATAAATTCTTATCCATGAGATGCTATTAATACTTGGTTTTCATCGGTATGTGTTATAAAAAAATAAATTTGGGTAAAAATCACCTCTTATGCTATGTTTCGATATATTACCCATCATTTTAAGGACAAAGCAAATGAAAAATAAAAGAATAGTCTCTAAGGCTTATTTTCCCCCTACACTTAAGTTGAACATTGTCCTCAATGTTCTCTAGAAGTACCTGTTGAAATGTATAAAGGGAAAAAAACTAGTACTCCCCTGGTTTACTCAATAATGGAGAATAAACATGCGATAACTGGTTAAATCGTCCTCCAAGAATCATCCAATGAAACTTCCTAAGAACTTCCAAGCTTCTTCTCATCAAATATAACTTGTAATCAAAGACAAAAACACCTACACCAAGCGTAAAATGTGCGATAGACAAATATACAATGTGAATTTAAGGTTCGACTCGATAGATAGAATGAGAGAATTGTTAAACTCATTAGGTTTTTGCGGGTTTATAACAGAAGAATACATATATTAAATGTTGTGCAAGTTTTACTTTCAAAAATAATTACAAACTTTAAGTTTTCTAAACCTGGGCGTATGACGCCGTCAGGGTTTACGTGACCTCGTCACAGGTGTCGTGGTGACGGTGTCGCTTGTTAATTATGACGCTGTCTCCACAGTCTGCGAAAACAAAATTTTTGTTTTTGATGAAAAATTTCCTGCACTTGATTCCATAAGTTAATTCCTGTACGAAAGGCTGCATAAAACCTAAGATTTAACAATTCAATCATATGACTCAAAACTGTACGAAAGGCTGCATAAAGCTAGATAAATTCCCCTACACTTATTGTTTGTAAAATACCTTTGATTGCAATTAAGACAAAATTAAAGACAATACAAAGCCAAATTACAAGATAGTTCAAATATAATAAAACAAATGGTAAAACACACATGACACTCCTAATTTGCGAGAAAAGTAAATTGGGTTGCCTCCCAAGGAGCGATTTTCTTTATTAACGAGTCTTGTAGCTAGACTCGAAGTCACACGTTCTTACGTGACTTCTCCTTCATCATCCATTCTTTCCTTGATTGTAATGAGAGGGGGTGCTTGCTTTTGAAAATTTTGCTCCTCCATTGGTTGAACTGCATTTCCCTTTCCAAGTAAAGCTTTATCTTTTCATCCCATTCCAGGACTAGCCTATTAAAAGTCATAGTGGGGGCTATGGGCTCTATGTCATTTTTTACTCCTTTGTCGTTCACACAGGAGGAATCGGGAATCCAATGAAAACTTACCTTACTCTTTCCTGACCTTAGGGTTATGGTGCCCGTATCAAACTTAATCAAGGCCTTGGCTGTTGTCAAGAATGGTGTTCCTAATATGAAATGCCTCTTTTCATTTTCCTTGATGTCCAAACCCACAAATTCTATAGGGTATACGTGTTCAGCGACCACTACTAACACATCCTCAACAATTCCTAAGAGGTAAATGTACTAGTGGCTAGCTAGCGAGAGTCTGATGTCTGTCTCAGCAGGCCTTTCGTTGGTGAGTTTCATGTAAGTTGAGTAGGGCATGACTTTCATGTTGGACCCTTGATCGACGAGGGCGTTCACGTGCATAAGGTCCCCTATGCTGCAAGGTATTTCGAAATTCCCACCGATGTCCTCCTTCATTGTAATTTTTTTCTTGAGAATCGCATCATAAGCAGGCCCCCCAGGTAATATTTTATATTCCTTCCCCTTTTTCTTTTTAACTCGGGTTCCTGACCAAGAGTTATTAAATCTGTTGTTGTTGACCAGTCCCTTGATCAGCTTCTCATTGATCTTATGCTTTAGGTAATACGCGACAGGCTAAGACCCGGATCCTTCCACTGCTTCATCATTCTCAGGTCTTTTAATTGACTCATTTTCAATCCCGTTCTTAGATCCATTTATTGCCTTGGCCTTCCTTACTGGCATTTTTGTTTTGGTAGGCATCTTAGTGTTGTCGGGTGTCTCGTCTGTCTGGTTATTTTCTTCGTCTTCATTTCTTGCAAGGGAGATAAAGTTTACATTCTTGGTGACGAGGAATTTAGATTCTTCCCTCATCATTACTTTCTCAGGGGTTCTGCTGGTCGTGAGTTCTTTGAGAAGCCCGAACATTTCATTCGTCCTACCATTGATTTCCTTGCGTTGCTTGAAGATGGTGTTCTCAAATATTTCTATTCTTTTGGTGTATGCTGCCATGTAGTCCCGTACTCGGGCTTCAAAAGTGGTTTCTAACGCTTGTGGTTGAGGGCTTGGACATGTACGTTCACAAAAACCAAAAGTTTTTAGTTTTGGCAGTTCCTTTTGATTTTGCGGACGGGAATTCAGTTGGACTGCATTGACATAAGCTTGAGGAGTGTGTATTATGGTCGATGTGGGTGTCGGTCGTAAGCCTTTTTGTAAGAAGTTAATATGGTCTTTGAGCTCGAGAAGTCTCCAATCAGGTGTTTTTGGGATACCTTGAGGTGTAGAAATGGCCTTGACCGGGTAGACGAATTCTTTTGTTTCATCCCAGCCTTTATGATCGTAGAGGGCGAGGTTCTCAATGATTTCCCAAGATTCGTTGGTGTTCTTATTGCGGAGTTTGCCACCGGCGGCGCAGTTAATATCGCACTTAAGATGGAAGGAGACATGATCATAAATTTTTTGGATTTGGAGCCAACGATCGATGTCGTGATGAGGGACTTTTTGGAGTAAGTCCTTGAAATGAGTCCATGCTTCAGATAAAGATTCTCCATGATGTTGTTGAAACATCAGGATGTCGTTGTAAAGTCTTGTGGTCCTTCCCGGTGGAAAGAATTAAGCAAGGAATCGGGTAGTAAGATCCTCCCATGTGGAGATGAATCCTGCTGGAAGGCGTTTAAGCCAATTGCTAGCTTAATCGCGAAGGGAAAATTGAAATAAACGCAGGCGCGTTCTTTCCCTATTTTCACAGTCAAGGTCAAGTGAGTCAACAAGTTTAAGAAAATCCTTGAGGTGTTGGTTTGAATCCTCGAACCGAAGTCCATGGAATGAGCATCCGTTTTGCACCAACCAGATGGTTTCGGATCGAAGAGGTACCACATTGTTCCCAGCGGAGAGCTCGATGGTATTCCTATAGCCCTCATAGCTAGGTTTAGAGTAGTCTCCTAGAGTACGGATAGGATTCTTGAATCCCATGGTGGTTGACGAGAATGGGTTACGAAACAAATAACACGAAGAAAAGATAGACTACAAGAAAGCTAATGTGCGGGAATTAAAAGTTTCACTCTAAGTAATTAATCAGTAGAACAAGCTAGAACATAATCAAAACCTAACTATTTCCTTCCCCACGCGGCGGCCCCAAAAACTTGAATGCGATCGCGTTATACTTAAACAATAAGTTTTTTACAACTCCTAGGAAGAGCCACCTAATCGTTGTAGTAGTAAGTACGGCAAGACTCTTGAGGTGTTCTTATCGTTCACGGATAGCCAAACGATCGAGGAATAGTTTAGAAAGGCATATCACGATCTAACAGAGTTCTAAGGGTTGGAAGAAGATTATTTTTTGTATTTTTATGTTTTATGGAGAGCAAGTAAATCATATGTTTGAGAGGTTTGGTTTTAGCTATTAAACTAAATAGTAATCTAAACTACTGGTGATAACAATAAGATAAAAGATGGTGTTTATTTAATCATGTATTACTCCCTAGATTGCTTCTCCTAGTGTTGTTGCCATGTCACGCTTGTGATGATCTATGTAACTATTTCCTAAGTCATGAACGAATTATACGAACCTGCCGTTTACTTAGTATTCCGCTAGAGCAACACACAAGTAAGGTAGTATAAAGACTTTTACCTGGCCCCTAGGACTACACTAAGTGCATGTGAAATATATTAAAAGTGGATCAACCATATTAGAGGTCAAGGTAGTATGAAGACTATTACCCAATGGTATCCTTTCTACATAATCACGTTTCCCTAGACATATCAACAACGATACAGACAAAAGCTGGTTTTCTAAGACCTAACGTGCACACCCATCACAAGAAGCAACATGATTCGTCAATAATATATATATATAATATATAAGCAAACACTCAACCAATTACCTTTAGCAAAGAATTGGTTAAGAGTTCACAAAAATAAAATATATGTAATCCGGAAGTATGATTCCCGGGTCGTTATGTCCCAACGAGGCTTGAATGGAAAATCGAATGACGAATTAATGATCGGTGTTTGAATATAACAAGGTTATGATGGGTTTTCTATTTCTACCAATTAAATATACAAAAACGATTAAATAAAACCTAAAAACGAAAGCTAAATAACTTAAACCTAAAACGGGCACGAAAAACGAGGGTCAAAAACCTAAATTTTGCAAATTAAACCCTAGAACAAATTTAAAAGCTAAAATAGATTCTAAATGACAAATAACGAAGTTTAAAAAAAACTAGACTAAAAACGGAGGTCGTTTGACCCAAAAACGAGTCAA
>BQNB010109260.1:0-22788 GCA_026074375.1 Tanacetum coccineum | reverse complement strand
GTGTTCCTTGGTGATAACCTTTTGTCTTGGTCTGCCAAACGGCATGTTACATTATGTCTCGTTCTAGTGCTGAGGCAGAATATCAAGGTGTTGCGAATGTTGTTGCTGAGACTGCGTGGATTCGGAATTTGTTGCTTGAACTATTGGTAGAAATATTACGATATTTAATCTATACATTCTCTTCATGTTTTGATGATGACAAACATGTAACTTATAACACATAACGTAAAATGCTTAAGTTACTCATAATCATAAATCACCAATGTCAACATCTTTCGACGTCTCAAGTTTTCTTCAACAACAAATTTAAGTTCGCACCCGACATAAATCATTACAGGTATGAACAAACAAACTTTAATTTATTGAATGATAAAAAAAAATTATTTTTCCAAACTTTACATTTTTTTTATAAAATGGGACAAACATTTTTAAAACATATACAAAACATTTTGGTATTTATAAGAAATGTTTTATTCAAAATAAATATTTTGAATTCAAATTTTCTACCTAAAAACGGCTAAAAAGTTCCAGAAAAAACCTTCCCCACAAAAGGACAAAATTGGAGCATCTGAAAAATAAACGGTCCCCTTAATTAATTAAGGGGACCGGATTTGTATAATTAAGAGGACCGGCCAAATAAAAAATGAATATTTTTTCCTATAAATACTGGATTGTTTCCACAGATTTTCTCACCTCTTTGCACATAGTATTCTCAGATCTAAAACCTCATTTCAAATCCTTTCCTTTGATCACTTAACTTATTATAAGTATGTTTAAAATGTGATCCAATCATCCATTCATTCAAATGCAAGATAATAACTCCCGTTATCGTCAAGATACGAAGTTATGTAGTTAGTGCATTCGTGACATATTTTACATTCACAATGTATAGATCGAGTTTATGTATTCCAATCTTGTGAGTATAGTTAGATAGGGGTGATCTTAGTAAGTAGTGATAGATTGGTGTGATCGTAGTAGTGTCTTGGTGAAGTGAAGTTGTGAAGCAAAGTGAAGTTGTAAAGTGAAGAGAATTTGTGAAGTAAAGAGAAGTTGTGTAGTGAACCTAAGTTGTGATTTGTCGTGAAGTGGTGTGTTGTGTTGTGATAGATTGGTTCTAGCTAGGATTAAAACTTGACATTTTGCTTAGTGTCATAAATTGGTGTAAGAAAAGGTGTGTATGGTTTTCTCCGCCTAAAGGGAGCTTGTTGACTAGTGAAGTAACTCTCGAGTTGGGTACTTTAGGAGTGGAGTAGGGCGAAGAGGTGCTTCGTGACCGAACCACTATAAATCATCGTGTCCAATTTGCATTTCTTTTTACTTATCTATTTACTTTTATGATCGCATTTATCGCTTTATATTTATACTTGCAATTGTGTGATGTGTTGATTATATAGTTTTAATTATGTTTATATCATGAATAATGGTCTTGTTGTGTTTTTGAGTTGAATGTTGGTCGTGTGTGGTGGTGTGGTGCTTGGTGTTGGGTTTGATGTGTTGTTGGGAATCTAGCAGTGTTGGGTTTATTTTGGTATGTTGAGGTTGATGTGTGTTTGGGTGGTTGTTTACATTGAGTTGGTTTGGTGGGTGTGTTTCTGGGTGGATTTTTTGGTGTAGTTGGTCTTGTTTTGGTGTGGTGTGTGTGGGTGTGTGTGGGTTGTGATGTTGGGTTTTGGGTTGGACTTGTGGGTTAGTAAATGATGTATGAGGGTGGGTTTTTTTTAGTTGTTGGTTGTTGTGTCTTATTGTGGGGTTGCGCTGGTTTGAGTGTGGGTGTGTTGATGTTGTTGTTTGGTCTTTAGTGTTGGTTATGTGTGTCTTAGGTTATCGTGGTTGTTTGTACGACGGTGTGGGTTTTAGTTGTGTGATGTTTTTAGTGTTTTAGGCTGGTCATTAGTTGGAGGGATCTGGTTGGGGTGGTTGGTTGATGTGTGAGATCTGTTACGTGGTTTAATATGTAGTTTTTTATTATAATAATAAAAACAAAATAATAATATATTATTATAATATAAAGATAAATATATAATAATAATTATTATATTTAAATAATAATAATAAGAAACGTTATGTACGATTTTTCCGCCTAAATGGAGCTTGTTGACTAGAGACACGATAACTCTCGAGTTAGTGCTGGGGAGTGGAGTAGGGCTGAAGAGGTGCCTTCGTGTCCGAACCACTATATATTCATCGTAGTCGGTTTGCTATTTCCTTTTACTTATCTATTACATTTAGACACTTTATCACTCTATATTTATATTAGCTATTGTGTGTTGTGTTGCTTATGTAGTTTTGATTGTGTTTTGTGTCATGGATTGATGGAACTTTGATGAGAATATTGTATGTTGGCTATAGAATTTATATAAACCTCTCTTCATATTTTATCGCGCTTGATCGGTGATTTGATACGAACTACTTTTATAAGATTTTAAAGGAAACTATTCTACCTCCCCCCTCTAGATTTCCTCAATTGGTATCAGAGTCATGTCGCTTCTATTTTCAAACAAAATGTTTAAAAACTTGAGTACGATCAATGTATTAAATTACACCATTAAGGGGGATTAAATTATTGAAAAGTGTTTTGTTGATTAAACTTGTATTAGTTTGATGTTATTTACACTATTTTTACTAGCTCGTGATAATAAAAATGATACTTAAACATATGTTGTCTATATGTCTCGGGATATCATATTCAGAAAAGTTGTACTACCTTTCTCAAATTCAGAAATAATTTTTACAAAATCCGTATTCTGAGTATAAAGGTGGGGCGAAATCCTTTTAATATTTGGATGGCCCCCTTTATTCCTGGCGGCCCCCTATTTTAAGGGGACTACGGCACAGTTTTTTAAGTTTTTAGAAACTTTGAAAATCTTTAAAATCAAACCGTTAGTCAGTAGAAGTCGTGCCAACAGCCATTTCGAAGTGGAATTGAGTCTATTTCATATAAAAATACTTTCAAGGTAGTTTATTTCAAACTTAATCTAGTCGAAAGGCAAAATTCTACTTAATGTCCAAAAGTGGAGTACCGTTTTAACGTATATAATTGTATTTTATTCTTTTCCTTTCGAGTCGGACATTTCTAGTCAATATATCTTTGAAAATGAGTAATTAACTTTTCAAAAATATTAAACTTGATTTTTGAAATGGGGAGGAAAGTATTTTATTTTCAAATAAAACTGAGCTATGGATTTACATGTTGTATTAATATACAAAATGACGGACAAATACTTTTATGTGTTATTGCTATGTGATTACATGCACTTATTTGGGTCTTAAGTAGTTTGTTAATTGAAATGATTAAATGATTTGTTGATTGAGCCTAATTGAATATCTCACGGCACATGTGTCATGTACTCTATTTGTTGTAGCTAGGTTTTCGATATATTACCTGACTAGAACTTTTGCTAGTTTTTCTTGCATTAAGATTACGAAATTGCTCTTGTATTGCATATAGGCATAAATCACTTTAATGTACAAATGTCACATAAACATCTGTAAAATCTTTGTCGAGTTTTTGAATATACTTATGAATAAAAGTTCAATAACTTATCAAGTATATTATTAAATATGTTAAAACTAGTCACCTAAATATTTCCAACGATTTAATCTATTTTCAATAACAACGTTTAAATATTTTTACAAGTTGCTTTGTTTGACCTTGGCGTTGGTTATAAAAAGATTGTTTCAATACATCAGTCAACTAAGTAAATAACTGCTTGTGCTTGCATTGTTATAACATTACCACACATTAATTAAATTTTTCTAAATAAATATAGCATATATATATATATATATATTTATATAATCATAAACATGATTTAAAAATATGTATATTATACATTACACAATGTGGTTTTTCGACACAAAGTAATTTTTTTACGGCATTCTGGGATTAAGTATAAACTTATCATTATTCTTAAACCTCACCTTACCAACTAATCTTATGATTAATGGGAACCACTGTTTTTTAATTGTTAATTTTATTTTTTTTTAATATGTGTTCGTGAGGGTCAAGGAAAGATTTCGAGTTATATACAATCATTATTCATTTATGATTGATATCTTTATTAAATTCTAATTGATCAAAGTTTTCGGGCTCTCTATGGACATGAAATCTGGACTATGCTTATTTTTGTTTAGCTTCAAGGGTCTATATCAATATATAGAGATATTATATTGGATCTACATACTCAATCACCTCAGATGATATGAAAATAATTACCTCTTTTTCTAAGATGAATAAGAATAATGATCGGATCATAAAATCAACCTTTTGTTGATGATGCCCTATTGAGTCTAATTGTCAAATGCTTGTGTTTCACTATATTTTACTAATATGTTTAATACAAGCGTAAATACGCAATGAAAGTTGACTTGACAACTTGGACTGTTTAAATCCGAACATATTCACGCAATTTACATTGGCAATGCAAATTGGTAATTGTGTCATTTCTGAAAAACCAACACGAGCACAACTAACATATATGTAAACTTTGCTCATTCAACATAAAAGCACAAAACTCATGCCAAAATTCACTTACTAACTAAATTCTAATAATATAAATAATATTCTTGTTTGTTAACCATATGATAACATGATGTTTGGGAAAACATTATAGTTTTAATGATTTTATGGGGACTTATTCGTATTAAACGATTGTTGATAAAGGATAATATCTTATCCTATGCTTTTCATTTTTTCGTAGCTAAATGGTTGTAGTGACAAGAAAATACACTTCATATCTTTTGAAAAATACAAGTTATTAGAATTAAAAAAATAAACCTATCAAATATGTATCAATGTTAAACAAGTAAAAACTACGTTTATTCAAATTACTTATTTATTATGGATATACAACATTGTTAAGAATTAATTTTAGAGAAGTATATTTAAAAAAAATGTCTCTTTTAGACCAATATCATTAAAGGAATCACAAATTCAGTTAAGATCTATAATATTGATGTGATGCACTTCACATGCTTGAATTGGGAGAATTCTTAAAACACTTCTCATATAAACATATTTGTCATTGTCAAAAATAAAAAAATCTCTTGGCTTTTGAAAAACCAAACGCGTTAATTTCCTATGACAACTTACACATGTAGATGACTATAATATAATTCAATCACATTAAATCAAGCAATATGTAATCGAAATCAAACAACTATAGTTCTTGACTACAAAAGATTAAAACATTTGCTTACACTTATCTTGGGGAATTCCACAATTCTTGATTTGGAGTATGCGAACCAAAATTAAAGTATGTTAGTTGGGTCATGTTAGATCCTCTATAAAAAGATAATACAATTTTGATCTTTGCTAAAACTTCATTTGGGCAAATATAGAATTCTATTTTGTCTAACATGTGAATGGAACTATGGAGGAATATCTATTGCACTTGAAATTCAATTTGAACCTATACGGTTGAATCTGCTTCAGGAAGGTTGCTGAAGTTGGGTTCGGTATGGTATAACCCGTAAAAATGTCGTGTTTTGCCCTTGAATTTGGCAACACTAGTGATTTTGTCTCTATATTAATTTCTCTAATTTGATTAAATGGCTTCTTCCTAAACATGCCAAAATGGAAAAGTATACATCGAATTATAAACTTTGTATCTCATTAGGAAGTACACATAGCACGTAGAAGTTAGGCTTTTTTTTAAGTCATTAGACAACATCGCTGGCATCCTCACAAAACCACTCTCAAAAGTGAAACCATTTAATTTCTTTTGTATAGGTCTTGGAATGATTAAAACCAAATCTCATAAACGTATCATTCTCATGTTATAGTATGTTCGATTTAAATACATTCGATATAAATCTCGACCAACTTAATCCATTTATCTGAAATGTTTAAGCATTTTTAATTCGAAAAATGTAAATTAAAATGTCACTCGATTGTTATGTCTAAGGCGTTTTCACCAAAAAACCCTTTATCATGCCTCTATTATTATATAGATCGGTTAATATTTTCGTTCCACACCGTACCGCGTTGTCCGTGACTTGTGCCTCGGGAACAATCGCAATATTAAGAAGAGTACATAACTTTGCGGATGAAGTTTCATCGTATGTAAACTTAATTTCATCATGAAAATGTCAAGCTCCATCGCCTTGTCGTTATTTCTCTTTCATTTATTCTTTTTATTCCACAACTTATGTCCGAAGAGCAGGAATTAAAAGGGAGGGGGAAAAACACAAATTCTTCAACATATATCTTAAACCAAACACTCTATAGGAAACTCACCTACGGTGATTCTTATTCATTAGAAACCACAAGATACACTTTCTACAATTCACTCAAACCTCATAATATTATTCACTTTTGTTAGTGAATCATTGTTCTAGTAACATCACCATAATCACCAAAGTGAAATTAAAAAACCGAAGTACATCTTTTTCTATCACCTCGGTCATCCACCTTATCATATTCCACAAGAAGATTCTCCATGTAAACCATTCCCCACAAGTGAATTTAGTTTAATGAAATGTGTCTCATCTTCATATTCCCGACATCATATGCATGTGCTTGCCTATTGTTGTCAAAAGTCAAGTGAATTGTAAATGAATGCGTTTCATTCAATCATTTCCACTTTTTAACAAGTGAAGAACAAAAGAGATATTCAATCTTCAAAGTGTTGTTGAGTTCTATCACATATCGTTGTCCTTCATTTTCTTTTTGCTTTCATTTCTGTTTTTTTAGCAAGTGAAGAACACAAAAATGATATTCAACCTTCAAGTGTTGTTGAGTCATCACAATGTTCCACTATTTTTACATTTTTCACCCTATTGTTTCATAACATTAACAATCCATCTGCTAACATTTCACCAAAGTCATCTCCTCATCACAATCATCATATAACAATCATCCTCCAAATGACTCCTCTAACAAAAACCCACATCCAAACCATCAAGGGTAGCCAAACAATGAGTGTGAACCCATTTGGAGGAAGAAATAAACCCTTGTAACACTTCTATGAGTCATCGTAAATTCATCTACACTAATGCCAAAACTACTCACTTCTCATCATGAACCATCCTAAGAAAATAATCACCCCAATCAAGAATTACCAAATCATTACATTAAGGACACTCTCACATCACCATAAGTTGCCTCGCATCCTCCATTTCCTATCTCACCCATCAATTCACATGTTACTCACACTCAAGCTCCACCTCAAAGTGACAAACCACTCAACACCACACACCCCAATCTCAGTAGAGAAAGCCTAGTAGTTGATGACATTAATCAACTACAAGACATATCAAACCTCTTATCCATGCATCTCTCCCAAAAACAAAACTACATTCTCTCATCACCTTACTCTCCAAACCTACCAAACACGCCACAAACATATAGTCAAATCATCCTATCATTAACATTTAGTTTGACATAGAGTCTTACTATCTTGTTTATCCTTAAACACCCCAATCATGAAAAGCATACATAAGGCTTAACAAAGAAACCTTAATTAGGAATCTCTCAATACAACCCTTGACGAAAGTCTATCCGAATTCAAATCATTATCTTAGTAAGATGATGATATTCTCATTATACTAGTGTGTCAATCAATAAACGAATTTTGTTCTCGTTTATTAAAGTCGGTATTTAACTAAAGGGTGTTGGTCGAGTCTTAGCCCTTAAGCATGTGTCGGTCGAATCTTATCATTGGTTCCTAAACATTTCCATGTCTTAAGCATTCATTATTTTTTTATTTAGGTTGTTGTCTTTAGTGCCACACTTTAGATTGCATATACCTAAAACATACATGATTTGTTCCCCACTAAGTGTCTTGCATATATATATCTATCATCATCATTATATATATGTGCATTTTTATACTAACTTTGTTTTGTAGCACTTTTTCGTTACTCAATTTCTTGGTGCCCCAATCAAGGGGGAGCATTTGCAAATGTCGAAGTCATTACGTTTACAGCCGTTTAAGACATCTACATATTTATTGATATGAGTATTTCATCCATATATATTTTTTTTGTTGCACGAAACTAACCATTGATGTAGGTTAAGAGTTTGCAACTAATTTGATCCATGGATCCGCTTGAGTCACTGTTTAAGGGATGTCATTATTTAAAATGGATTGATAGAATCAAGTCTTCACTTAGGATGATGCAAGATCGTCTCTTTGATTGAAGAGTTGAAGTGTAGTAAAAGTCTCGTCTAAGAGTCCACCTTTTTGTTTCGACAAAAGGGGGAGAAGAAGTGTAAACAAGTAACTTATACATTTTACTATGAGTTATAGTTTACATATTTTGTCATCATCAAAAAGAGAGAGATTGTTGGTAGAAATATTATGATATTTAATCTATACATTCTCTTCATGTTTTGGTGATGACAAACATGTAACTTATAACACATAACGTAAAATGCTTAAGTTACTCATAATCATAAATCACCAATGTCAACATCTTTCGACGTCTCAAGTTTTCTTCAACAACAAATTTAAGTTCGCACCCGACATAAATCATTACAGGTATGAACAAACAAACTTTAATTTATTGAATGATAAAAAAAAATTATTTTTCCAAACTTTACATTTTTTTTATAAAATGGGACAAACATTTTTAAAACATATACAAAACATTTTGGTATTTATAAGAAATGTTTTATTCAAAATAAATATTTTGAATTCAAATTTTCTACCTAAAAACGGCTAAAAAGTTCCAGAAAAAACCTTCCCCACAAAAGGACAAAATTGGAGCATCTGAAAAATAAACGGTCCCCTTAATTAATTAAGGGGACCGGATTTGTATAATTAAGAGGACCGGCCAAATAAAAAATGAATATTTTTTCCTATAAATACTGGACTGTTTCCACAGATTTTCTCACCTCTTTGCACATAGTATTCTCAGATCTAAAACCTCATTTCAAATCCTTTCCTTTGATCACTTAACTTATTATAAGTATGTTTAAAATGTGATCCAATCATCCATTCATTCAAATGCAAGATAATAACTCCCGTTATCGTCAAGATACGAAGTTATGTAGTTAGTGCATTCGTGACATATTTTACATTCACAATGTATAGATCGAGTTTATGTATTCCAATCTTGTGAGTATAGTTAGATAGGGGTGATCTTAGTAAGTAGTGATAGATTGGTGTGATCGTAGTAGTGTCTTGGTGAAGTGAAGTTGTGAAGCAAAGTGAAGTTGTAAAGTGAAGAGAATTTGTGAAGTAAAGAGAAGTTGTGTAGTGAACCTAAGTTGTGATTTGTCGTGAAGTGGTGGCCCGTTTGGTTCGCAGAATGTTTTTGACGGAATTAGAGTCTGTTTAAGGAATTGGAATGTGAAGGAATAGAATGTTAGAAATTGGAATCCTTAGGATTTGAAATCTGAAAGAATTAAAATTTGCAAAAACTAGCGCATGTTTGGTTGGAAGAAAATGAAATAAGAAAAAACAAATTATATTAAAATATATAAAATTTAATTTTAGTTTAAAATTAATAAATTAATAAATTATTTAATAAATAAATTACTTATAAAATAATAATAATAAATTTTTAAATAATATTGTATAAACTAATATATTAAATAAATAGTGTTTTTATATAATATGTAATTGTATTTTTTTTAATCATCGTGTCAGTTTGCATTTCCTTTTACTATCTCTTAGTTTTATGCGGCGCATTTATTGCTTTATATTTTACTTGCAATGTGTGATAGTGTTGATTATTATAAGTTTTAATTATGTTTATGTCAGTATAAATTGGAATATGTGTGTTGGTTGTACGTTGTTAAAATCGATGTAACGACTATGTGTATATAAACTCGTATGAACACATCATTAATTGTGTCAGCTTGATCGGTAATTGATAGAAACATTTAAATTTTTAATGAAACATATTCACCCCTCTAAGACATTTTCCACAAATTTTTTTGGGTTATCTAAAGCCCATCGCTCGAATTTTAAAACAAATGGTGTTTAAAAACTGAGTACGCTCCAATGTATCAAATTACCCATTAAAAAGGGATCAAATATGAAAGAAGTGTTTTGTTGATTAAATTTGTATTAGTTTTTTGATGTTATATAACACTAATAGACAGCTTGAGATAAAAATGGATGCTTAAAATAAAAGTGTTATTATGTTTGGTACAAATTCAGAAAGTTGTACACCTTTTCATAAAGTCAGAAAACAATTTTTTTACAAAAATCGTAATTCCGAGTATTAGGTGGGCGGCCCCCTTAAATATTTGGGCGGCCCCCTTAATTCCTGGCCGGTCCTCTTAATTAATTAAGGGGACCGCCTGTCTGATCTAGCAATTTTTCAGAAACATTGAAAATTCATATAAAATCAACCGTAACTCTGTAGAAGTCGTGCCACCTAGCGTTTTAAAGATAATTGAGTCTACTTTCATTTAAAAATACTTCCAAATAATTATTCCAAACTTAAATAAGTCAGAAAGACAAAATACTACATGGTGGTCAAAAAGTTGTGTTTCGTTTTGACGTAAAATTTGTATTTACCTTTTCTTTCGAGTCGGGCATTCCTAGTTGGTATATCTTTGAAAGATTAAGTGTTTATCTTTTCAAAAAATTGATCTTGATTAACTTATGAAATAGGGAGGAAACTATTTTATTTTCAAATACAACCGAGCTAAGTATACATTATTGTATTTAATACACAAAACGACGACAAGTGCTTTTATAGGTTATGATATATGATATAGATTTCTTGCATTAAGATTACAAAATTGTTCTTGCATTGCATATAGGCATAGATGGCTTAATGTTACTCAAACATCTTGCAAATCTTTTCAAGTATGGTTATATATACTTAGGAATAAAAGTTTAATAACTTGTCTAGTATATTTTTAAATGAGTTAAAACTAGTCACCTAAATATTTCAAACGATTTAATCTATTCTCAATAACACGTTTAAATATTCTAAACAACTTGCCTTGTTTTACCTTAGGTTGTTTAAACAAGAGAAAATGAATCATTTTAATACATTAGTATTTATATAAAAGAAAAAGTATTTTCAAACTCTAAGTGTGTTTGAATTGATCCAACATAACACACATAATTCTATTTCATATATCATTTTACAAGAGTTGTGTTTTGTAATAAGACTTATAAATTGTCGAAAGTGTGCCATTGTATGTAACATTAAATAGTCTATCAATAAACAAAATATATGAAATCATGAAAGCAATAAGTATAACTTTTCTCGTCATTCGTTAACCTCACTCTCTAATAATCTACATGATTAAACGAAACTACACTATAAAATGTTTATTTACTTAAATGATGTGTCGTAGAGGTCAAGAAAAGAATCCATTATATATCGATTCATTATTCAAATTATGGTTGATATATTTATCGAATCTAATTGACAAGTCTTTGAGTATGGACAAGAAATTGGATTCTTATTTGTCTAGCTTTAAGATTAATATCAAAATATAACGAGAGATATTATCTTTTAGACCTACATACTCATCACGAAAAAGATAACGGACTGATGTAGTAAGAACCTCGATTGATAATGAAAATAACGAGAACATCCTTTTCCAGACAATAAGATTTGCATCGGATCAAAATCTCACTTCTAAGCGAAGGCGACCGAAATGAACATGTGAAAATAATGTCATATTGAGTCTACTTGTCCAATAATTGTGTTCCAAATACTTAGCAAATATATGCATAAAATACACAATGAAGTAGGATTGACGACTTGGATGTTTCGTCCGAAATATTCAAACGATTTATCATTGCAATACCTAATGTAATGTGTCATTTCCGAAAAACCAAACACGAGCAAACTTACAACATATGTAATCTTCGCTCATACAACATAAAAGCACAACTCAAAGCTAAAATTCACTCTTAAACTAAATTCTCAAATAAGAATAATACTCTTGTTCATTCACATGGAGGATAACATGATGTTTTGGGAAACATTATGTTTAAAGAATTCATCGATTTATGGTATTAAACGATTAATAAAAGGAAGAATAGTATATCCTACTGCCATTTTTATTTTCTTCGTAGCATGAATAGTTGTGTTACAAGAATATACACTACATATTATTTGTTTAATTATGATATAATAACATTGACAAAAATAATAATCTTAGAAAATCATATTTGCTTAAGATTAAAATATGTCACGTTTTAATCATTTATTATTTATAAATCACAAACTTAATAAAGATAAATAATCTTAATGAGATTCATTTCACAAGATATGCTAAGGAGCATTCTTAAATCAAGCACATCAATTAAATCCAAGCATAGCATCAAAACAAACAACCGTAAATCTGAACAAAAGAATAAAACTTTGATTACGAATTCGAAAATCTAAACATTCAACACATCTCTATTAGAATTGTGTGTAAAATATCATCTAGATTTACCGTCAAAAAACATGGTGTTTGAGTCACATTAGGCCAAGTATTAGTGAACCAAGAAAACTTCATATTTGGTACTCTTCGATAGGTAAATTTTGGAACTCAATTTCTTCTAAAATGAGAATGACTATTGGAGAACCTATTGTAGTAGAAATTCAATTTAACCTAACGGTTGAATTGCTTCTATGTGAGAAGTTGGGTGTGTGTAACCCGTAAAAATAGTCGTGTTTAGCCTTAATTGAGCACCACTAGTAATAGTCTCATATTCATTCTCCAACTTGATTAAATGGTTCTTCCTAAATATACCTAAAGTTAGTTTACATCTATAAACTTTGTCTTAGAATTTTTCTTTCCTAGATTTATGGCATCTCACATATATGTTTTAATATCTTAAGATGTTAACTTGCTCCTATGTGATATGATTATATGCCTATATAGTTATATTGATGATCATCGATTATTTGCTTGGTTATTAAATGTATGTTTATTGTAAAAAAATTGTCTTTCTCAAACAATTCAAATATAATATACCTTAGTATATCTAAATAATACATGCTCTTAAATGCTAAATGTTAACATGTTTTATATGATGTTTGCGTTTAAAATAATCATGATTCTTACGTGACGCTTTACATGACTTACATGTTAATTGTGCATTTACTCTATATTGATTTGATGCATAAAGGATTAGATATGCCCATCTCGATAAAACTTTTTGACGTCATATAGTCTTACACATTAATTTCTTTAGTTATTGTGTTGATACATGCTTAAATATTCTTACATGCTTAATTCTATAAGTTTTATGCATCTAGGTATATATTTCTTGACATTAGAATTTATACCCTTATTACATGTGAACCTTAGTGTCACAATCTGATAGGTCATAATAGTCTCAAAATGATCTTAAGTATCCTAGAGTCTCCATACACACTCTTTCTTATTCATAATCTTGTTTCCTTCCAAACAATCCACTCTATTGTCAAAGGATAGTTAGATACAAATCCAATACACCTCTAAGTACGTTTGACAACTTAAATATTTCGTCTGAAATGTTTAAGTATTTTAAATTAGTGAAATACAATTAAAATGTCACTCATTGATCATGTCAAATTTGTTTCACCAAAACTTTAATCATGACTCTATTAGTATATAGATGTCAAATACCTTCCGCCCACTTTTTCCGCTACCATCCTTAGATCAACCTCATACCTCGACATGTGATTGTCCTTTAAACATTCACAATACTCGAGAAGAGCTACATAACTTCGTAGATGAAGTTTATTGTATGCTATTTGTCATTCGTCTTGTCATTGTCAAGCTCATCGCTTTAATCTTCATTTGTTTTTATTTTATTTTTCTTTAATTCCGGAATGAGCCACGAATTTAATAGGAAGGGAATACAACACTCACTCACATATATCCTTCTACTTTAACATCAAACCTCATAACTAGTCAACCACTCTTGTTAGTGATAAATAGTTCTAGTACATCCTCAAACCACCAAAGTGAAATGAAAAACCGAGTCATCCTTTGTACTACCAATATCGAGTCATAAACCTAGTTATCTTCACAAGAAGATTCAACCACGTAACCATTTCTTACATTCAAATAAGTGAGTTACCACCACTACAATCCATGAAGGTTGAACCATCTTTCATGATACACTAACCTATGACCATCCTTATGTCACTCCTTGAATTAAAGGGCAATCATCATATCCATACACTCATAAACATGTTTGCCTATGTAGTCAAAAGTCAAGTGAATTTCGCAATGAAATGCATCTTATCCACTTACTACTAAGTGAAGAACACAACGAAGACATTCAAGCTTCAAGTGTTATCGAATCATCACAATGTTATGACTTTTATTTTTATTTTTTTTATTAATATCCACTTACTACTAAGTGAAGAACACAACGAAGACATTCAAGCTTCAAGTGTTATTGAGTCAACACATTGTTATGCCTTTTATTTTCATTTCCACTTTCTAGCAAGTGAATCAGAACCACAAAGGAAGATAATAAGCTTCAAGTGTTATTGAGTCATCACAATATCATGTCTATTATTTTTATTTCCACTTTATAGCAAGTAACGAACACAAAGAAGATATTCAAGCTTCAAGTGTTGTTGAGTCACCATAATGTCGTGTCTTTTATTTTCATTTCCACTTTCTAGCAAGTGAAGAACACAAAGAAGATATTTAAGCTTCAAGTGTTGTTGAGTCACCAAAATAGGCAAACATGAAAAGTACTACCACCTCATTTCACATATCCACCTTCAAAACACCCAACAAAATTCATGGATTCACAAATCATCCACCTTTGTCAAACGATATATTAATCTAAACCGTATTTGTCAACCTTTTGTCATCACCTTCCGTTTCCATTCACGCTCATCCTTCTTCGTTCTTTTTAACGTTTTAAAGAACGTATCATTTTCATTTTTTAACTCTTTTAGAGTATATATTTTGGCATATCTCGCCAAGATATTCGGTAACATTCGTCTAAGTTTAAATGTTACATTTAGGGTATGTTTAGACAAATCATCCTATCGTCAACATTTAGTTCGACATAGAGTCTTACTATCTTGTTTATCCTTAAACACCCCAATCATGAAAAGCATACATAATGCTTAACAAAGAAACCTTAATTAGGAATCTCTCAATACAACCCTTGACGAAAGTCTATCCGAATTCAAATCATTATCTTGGTAAGATGATGATATTCTCATTATACTAGTGTGTCAATCAATAAACGAATTTTGTTCTCGTTTATTAAAGTCGGTATTTTACCAAAGGGTGTTGGTCGAGTCTTAGCCCTTAAGCATGTGTCGGTCGAATCTTATCATTGGGTCCTAAACATTTTCCAGTCTTAAGTATTCTCATTTTTATTTATTTAGGTTGTTGTCTTTAGTGCCACACTTTAGAGTGCATATACCTAAAACATACATGATTTATTCCCCACTAAGTGTCTTCATATATATCTATCATCATCATTATATATATGTTCATTTTTCTACTAACTTTGTTTTGTAGCACTTTTCCGTTACTCGATTTCTTGGTGCCCCAATCAAGGGGGAGCATACACCAAAGGGGAGCATTTGCAAATGTGAAAGCCATTATGTTTGCAACCGTTTAAGACATCTATACATTTCTTGATATGTGTATTTTTATATCCCTATAATATATTTTTTTGTTGCACGAGAACTAACCATTGAGTAGGTTTAGAGTTGCAACTAATGTGATCAATGGATCCGCTTGTGTCAATGTTCCAGGGTGTAATTAATTTAAAAGGGCTTGATAGAAGCAAGACTTCACTAGGATGATGCAAGCTCGCCACTATTTAGTTGAAGAGTTGAAGGTAGTAAACTTTCTCGTCCTAGGAGTCCACCTTTTTGTTTCGACAAAAGGGGAGAAGAAGTGTAAATAAGTAACTTATACATTTTACTATGAGTTACAGTTTACATATTTTTTCATCATCAAAAAAGGGGAGATTGTTGGTAGAAATATCGTAATATCTAATCTATACATTCTCTTCATGTTTTGGTGATGACAAACATGTAACTTATAACACATAACGTAAAGTGCTTAAGTTACTCGTAATCATAAAAGCATAATACATACGGGCAAAAATCTTTTGACGTCTCAAGTTTTCTTCAACAACGGACATTTAAGTTCGTCACCCGACGTAAATCCACAAACTAAGGTTTGAACAAACAAACTTTAATTTGTTGAATGATCAAAGAAATTTTTTATTTTTCCAAACTTCATATTTTTTTTTTAAATGGGACAAACATTTTGAAAACATATACAAAACATTCTTGTATTTATAAGAAATGTTTTATTCAAAATAAATATTTTGAATTCAAATTTTCTACCTAAAAACGGCTAGAAAGTTCCCGAAAAATCCTTCTCCCCACAAAAGGACAAAATCAAAAGCGTTTAACAAAGGGGGCGGGTCCCCTTAATTACATAGGACCGACCATAAATTAAGGGAGACCTTCGGCCGGCTTTGTATAATTAAGGGATCGGCCAAATAAAAAATGAAATATTTTTTCCTATAAATAGTGACTGTTTTCAACAAAATTATTTCTCACCATCTTTGCCATAGTGTTCTCAATCTAAAACCTCATTTCAAACCCTTCTTTGATCACTAACTAACTTATTATATTATAATTTAAAATGTGATCCAATCATCCATTCATTCAAGTGCAAAGAGAAAGAACTCTCGTATCGGCAAGATACGAAGTTAAGTAATTAGTACATTCGTGACATGTTTTACATCACAATTGTAATAGAGCGAGTCCCTATGTATTCCAACTTGTGTAGTATAGTTAGATCGTGTGATCTTTTTATGTATTTGTCAGAGTGGTGTGATCTAAGTAGTGTGAGGTTGTAAAGAAGTGAAGGTGTGGAATGTTGTGAAGTAGTGTGAAGTTGTGAAGTGAAAAATAGTCGTGTAGGAAAAGAAGTCATGCAGGGACCTAATGAATTGCGTGAAGTGTGTGTTGAGTTGTGATGATTTGGTTCTAGCTAGGATTAGAACTCGAAATTTGGCTAGTGTCAGAAAATTGGTGGAAGAAAAGGTTTGTTATGGTTTTCCCTCCGCCTAAGAGGGAGCTGTGACTAGTAAAAGTACTCTCGATTAGTACTCGGGTAAGTGGAGTAGGACGAGAGAGGTGCTTCATGACCGAACCACTATAAATTCATCATGTCCAGTTTGCATTTCCATTTACTTATCTCTTCCTTTATGCTCGTATTTATATCGCTTTATATTTTATAACTTGCAATTGTGTGATGTGTTGATATATATTTTTAATTATTTAAGTCATGAATAAATATGAATATGTGTGTGGTTTGTATTGTTTGTAAATCGATTTAATATACTATGCGTATATAACGCGTATGAACACTCATCATATTGTGTCACGCTTGATCGGTAATTTGATACGAAACATTTTAAATTTTTAAATGGAAACGTATTCACCCCCCCTACGATTTCCACAATATGTATAAATGGTTAAGTATGGATATATTTATGCATGTGTTGGAATGCATAAATTCTTATGTGTTGGTACATTTATGCATGTGTTATATGCATAGGATGTCATGTGATTATATGATAACTATTATTATATATGTTTGAAATATAATTGAGATATATACGGAACAAGAATTTCGCAAATTGTGAATTTTTGTTTGTTGCGCTTTTATGCGAACCGTTATTTTGATAATAGCATTCGAATAAGAATTTCTATTAAGTAAGTATTATAAGATATTTCCATGATTATTATGGTGAATGTAATTCCTCCCGATCACGTGGATGATGTACCCGTTGTTGAGCCGAATCAACACGATGATGTTCCTATTGTTCCTGAGCCTATCTTAGTAGATGTAGACAAGGACCCAGAAGAGGAAGAATTTAAGGAAGAAGAAGATCCTCAAGAAGAATAAGATGACATAGAAGTTGACATCGAGGAAGATGTGAATGAACCAGAGTTGACATTTCCTTAGGAAGAGGCGAATCCTCTTAACCCTCCGCCGCCTGCTTCTGATTCAGAGCTTGACGACGTGATTGAGGTTGAGGACACGGATGAGCCCAAGGATGAGACTGTTCCTGGTAGTGTCCATGAGGTAGGTAATTCGTCTATTGCCGTTATTCCTCAAGAGGATCATGATAGTTTACTACCTGGCTTCATGAGACGGGACATTGACTCTCTTTTTGGTCAGATTGCTTCTATTTTGAGATGACTGTGTGGTCGTAAGACGGCGCATGCATTGGTCGAGAAGAAAGGGAAGGCAAAAGACAAGTTTTATGGTAAGTTGATTTTGGATTTGGGTAATGAAGTGCATTCTAGTATGGAGCAAGGAACGGTTAGAATGGAAAAGTTGGTTGAAAAGTTTGATAATGCAGAAGACAAAGCCAAGTGTGAGAAACTAAAGAAGGAACTAAAAGAAGCAAGGTTGAGCAACACATTCCTTCATATGCAGAATGAACGAGCCGAGAGAGATCTCTATTGGACTAGAGTTCAAACTTATGAGTTCCTTCGAGAGATGATTCGTAGGGGATTTGTGTTTGAATAAAATCTGAATGAGACGATCAAGGTTCCGATCAAGGATGAGGAGTGTACTCTGAAAGCATCACGAGGGAATCCAGCTTAGTAGTTTAGTTTGAATCGTAGTTTCTTTTATTGTGTAATCACTAAACTAAATTCTTAGTTAGTAGAATTAGTGCTATTGGTTGTAACGATTTGTATCATTTCATGAAACAATGCAACTATGTATTAACTCTTTATGATGAAAAATGAATGATTATCTTTTGATTACTACTTAAGGTCATGTGACTATTGTTGTGATTGATTTGTCATTGTACCATGTTATAAGTATATCATGTTATGAATGCTTATTAGATTGATTTATGTATGATGTGACAGAATCATGCCTCCAAAGTCTGCACCTATGACTCAAGTTGCTATTCGCCGAATGATCAAGGAAAGTGTCGATGCCGCTATTACTGCTGAGCAGGCTAGGCAATTGAATGTCAGAAATGATGCTAGTTGATCTGGACCAGTTAGGGGTGAAGATGCCACACATGTTGTTCGCGAGTGCACTTTTGCTAGGTTTATGAAGTGCAATCCTACTGCTTATCATGGTACTGGAGGAGCTATCGAATTGCGAAGATGGTTCGAGAAAATTGAGAGTGTTTTTGGAATCAGTGAATGTGCAGAGGCTAAGAAGGTTAAGTTTAATGCTGCAACACTGCAAGGACCTGCTTTGAATTGGTGGAATGCTAAGGTTGCAACCATAGGTTTGGAGACTGTAAACCAAATACCTTGGACGAAGATGAAGCAACTTATGACTGCATAGTTTTGTCCGATAAAAGAAGTTCAAAGAATGGAGCACGAACTGTGGAACTTTAAGGTCAAGGAGTATAACATTGTGGCTTATACGCTGAGGTTCAATGAGTTAGCATTGATATGTCCGAGAATGGTTAAACTGGAAAGAGTGAAAGTTGATGCTTACATCCAGGGATTGATTGATAACATCAAATGTGAAGTTACTGCTTCTAAGCCTACTAACCTGAACGAAGCCGTACGCATGGCTCATAAGTTGATGGAACAAAAATCGCAAGCTAGAGATAAGAGAGTTCTGGAAGGGAAGAAGCGAAAGTGGGAGAGCTTTCAAAGTGGAAGTAGTAGTGGTAAGAGCAATCATAGAGACAACTCACGCCAAACATTGCAGAATAACTAAAAGCAAAGGAACGCGCAAGCTATGACTACTACTCCTATTGATGGAAAGGTGTCGTTTGTATCACTTCCTTTGCGTGAACATTGTTTTACTCGCCATGTTGTTCCATGTACTATCAAGTGCGACAAGTGTGGAAAGATTGGGCATAAGGCAAGGTACTGCAAGGAGAAGGATGTTGCCACGGGTGCAAATGCTCTACCCATTCTGACTTGTTATGATTGTGGTGAGCCAGATCATACTAGGAACCGATGCCCAAGGAAGGTTAAGAAAGAGGAAGTTAGAGAATGTTATGGTCAAGCTTATGCTATTAAGGATGCTGAGCCGCAGGGTCCGAATGTGGTTACTGGTACATTTCTACTCAATAACCTAACCGCTATGCTTCTGTTTTATTCGATTCGGGTTCTGATAGGAGTTTTGTGGATACTATATTTAGTTCCATGCTTAATATCGATCCGGTTAGAATAGGAGCTAGTTACGAGGTAGAGTTAGCTGATGGAAGAGTAGTTAGTACGAACACTGTTTTGAAAAGTTGCACTTTAAATTTAGTGATCCATATTTTTGAAATTGATCTTATGCCGATTGAGTTTGGTACGTTTGACGTCACAATCGGTATGGATTGGCTTGTCAAACACGTTGCCGTTATTGTCTGTGGCGAGAAAGTTGTTCGTATACCGTACGGATGCAAGACATTGATAGTTGAAAGTGACAAAGGCGTGTCTCGACTAAAGGTCATATCTTGTATTAAAGCCCGTAAGTACGTCAAGCGAGGTTGTCATCTATTTTTGGCACACGTGACAGAGAAGAAGTCAAAGGAGAAATGATTGGAAGATGTGCCTGTAATTTGTGACTTTCCTAAGATGTTTCCAGAGGATTTACCAGGACTACCACCGTGGAGGCAAGTAGAGTTTTGAATTGATCTAGTACCGAGGGTTGCACCAGTTGCACGTGCACCATATAGATTGGCACCGACTGAGATAAGAGAGTTGTCAGTACAATTACAAGAGCTGCTGGAGAAAGGATTTATTCGTCCGAGTTCATCACCGTAGGGAGCACATGTATTGTTTGTGAGAAAGAAAGATGGATCTTTTAGAATGTGTATAGATTACCGCGAGTTGAACAAGTTGACTGTCAAGAATCGTTATCCTCTTCCGAGAATCAATGATTTACTTGACCAACTGCAAGGTTCGAGCATGTATTCTAAGATCGATCTGCGATCAGGATATCACACGTTACGCATTAAAGAAGAAGACATTCCAATTACTGCATTTAGAACTCGATATGGTCACTTTGAGTTTCCAGTAATGCAGTTTGGATTGAATAATGCACCTACTATGTTTATGGACTTGATGAGCCAAGTATGCAAGCTATATCTTAATAAGTTCGTCATAGTATTCATCAATGATATTTTGGTTTATTCCAAGGACGAAGAAGAGCACGGGACGCATTTGAAGATTGTTTTGGAGCTGCTTAAGAAAGAAAGATTGTACGCCAAGTTTTCAAAGTGTGATTTTTGGCTAGATTTAGTATAATTTCTTGGTCATGTGATTGATCGTAGTGGTGTTCATGTTGATCCTGCCAAGATCGAAGCCATTAAGAATTAGGCTGCACTGATGACGCCAATGGAGGTAAGGCAATTTCTTGGATTGGCTGGGTACTATAGGAGGTTTATTGAAGGTTTTTCTTTGATTTCTAAGCCGCTGACTAAGTTGACTCAGAAAGATAAGAAATACGAATGGGGGAAAGAAGAAGAGGAAGCTTTTCAAATGCTAAAGCAGAAGTTGTGTAGTACACTGATCTTAGCGTTGCCCGAAGGAACGGATGATTTCGTGGTATATTGTGATGCATCACTTAAAGGTTATGGAGCCATGTTGATGCAAAGAGAGAAGGTGATAATGTATGCTTCTTGACAATTGAAGGTCCATGAAGAGAATTACACTACTCACGATTTGGAGTTAGGAGCCGTTGTTTTTGCTTTTAGGTTATTAGAATCAACCACAAATCCACACGTAGCTCTGATGCCAATTGTAGGTTCCCTAATTCACACGTACATGTATAGATCTAAAGAGATCTAGAGAGAGAAAGTTAGAGAGAGAGAATAGTTGAGAGAGAAACTAGAAAACACACTAAAGAGTGTGTGTAAAATGAATAGATGCTTACCTCTTCCAAAGTTGGAAGAGGTATTTATAGTTCTTACAATACACCGGGTATTAGTACCCGGTTCAATACCGAAAGTCATACGTTTACCTATTAAACTACGAGCTATATTGAACAGTAAAATACATGGGGTGACCGAGTCTTTTTCTAATATCTAACAAGAATGATTAAGAAAATATTTGAGTTTCACCCTAATGTAACACGTTGTTTTGGAAATCGTGTTTGGTTGCCGCGATTCGGTAAATTGAGGGAGTTGGTTATGCATGAGTCGCATAAGTCTAAGTATTCTATCCATCCGGAATTGACAAGATGTATCAAGATTTGAAGCTATTGTATTAGTGGCCGAATATGAAAGCTGATATTGCCATGTATGTAAGCAAGTGTTTGACTTATGTGAAGGTTAAAGCTGAGCATCATAAACCATTTGGTTGCTGCAACAACCTGAGATTCTTGTTTGGAAGTGGGAAAGGATTACTATGGATTTTAGGAGTGGACTGCCAAGAACGCCGAGTGGGTATGATACAATTTGGGTTATTGTCGATCGACTGACCAAATCAACTCATTTCCTACGAACAAAAAAAACGGATAGCATGGAAAAACTCATGCGACTTTACTTGAAGGAGATAGTGTGTAGGCATGGTATTCCTGTATCGATCATTTAGGATCGAGATAGCCATTTTATGTCAAGATTATGGAGATCGCTTCAAAAAGCGTTGGGGACGAATTTAGATATGAGTACCGCTTACCACCCTCAAACGGATGGTCAAAGTGAAAGGACTATACAAATGTGATCGACTTTGGAAGTAGTTGGGATAGCCATCTGCCATTGGTCGAGTTCTCATACAACAATAGTTATCATATAAGCATTAAGGCTGCACCATATGAGGCTTTGTACGGACGGAAATGTAGATCACCTGTATGCTGGAATGAGGTTGGGGATAGCCAACTCACCGGTCTAGAATTTATCTGTGAAACAATCGAGAAGATTGTCCATATTAAGAACTGTTTGTTGACCGCCCGTAGTC